>JAUJYZ010000386.1:0-84170 GCA_033675265.1 Actinostola sp. cb2023
TCTGGTCCCCTTCGGGCGTCGTTATACCGGGTTTCCCATGTCAGATGCATGACATGCATGGGGAGAAACAGTTACAATATTATGTGTAGTTTCTCAGCGAGCCGGATGTTGCTTGCCTAAACCCTTGTGGTTTTCATGGTTTTCCGATCTCCGTCAGTGGGTGTGGTCGGAGGCCGCTGAGCCACTGAGGTGTTGGGTGAAAGTCAGTAATCATTGACCTGGCCGCCACCGCCCTTTGCCGTCTGTCCGGGCCCGCCCCATTGAACCCGGCGCCAATGACCAGGCCGCCCATGCTCCCAAGCCTGGGCTCCAATGCCCCGGCCTGCCTGCTCCCAGTGGATCGCAAAATGCACCCAGGCCCGCCATGAACAGAGGGGACGCAAGTGACTCAAGAGCTAACATAGGATCGCCCGGCCCAACTGGGCTTTCCCTTCTGTCTTTTCGCATATTCACACGCTCCGAAACATCAACCATCTGGGCTTGTCCAAGCACACTTCTGGTCATGTTGCGAACGCATTTGGCACAGGTCATTAAATCCACTTTGTTCTCACCTAGTCACATACTCAGTGACTTCCTGTGTATCTCACAGGTCTTCGCTCTGTCGTCTTAGGAGTCTGGTGTCTTTCCCGAGCGCGAGTCTTATAGTAATACCACCCTTGTGACTAGCCGCCAATATCTAATATACATTTATTTCATTAGCAAGTAAGACCGCGGGACCGCTCCGCCCCGCGAAGCCTCTGTTTGCCTTGAGTGCTGATCCGCCCCTATTGGCTGAGGTTGAGCCTGCTTCGCTAACTTCTGCACGCCCGTGAGGTCGTGGGAGAGGCCGCACCGCGTAGGCTGCCGCGATCACCACCGGAGGTTTTCGATAATTACGCTATCATGCCCGCAACCGCAATTCAATAATGTTTTCTTTTCCCATTTTTGTATATGTGAGACCTACATTATAATCGGCCTCACTCCCTGTGCATGGCCATGACATGCAAACGTACCACTCTTTCTGACATGAATCCGCCTTGAATGCACTTAACAGGATAAATCTATAGCTTGAGCAGATAAGAGATATCTGTCAAGTTAAGCTCGAGAATAACTGCAGGTCCAGCCAATCAGATGCGAGACGTGAGTCCCCGTTAAATAGCACATCTATGTCGCGCTACGCTCAAATCGGTAATCTTCCAGAACGTCACGTGAATTCCCAATTCACATCAATCACCACAAAGGTCAACGAGTCTGATCCTGAACGGAACTTCTTCGTAATTACCCCAGGGTAAAAACATTTAATACATTAAAACTGTTTCTCAGTTGCTACTTGGATTTTCAGATCATCACATTATTTAACCGAACAACTTCACTCATGCTTAGGCACTGTATTATTCTATCGTATTTTCGATAAACTGCCGTGTCCGTACAAACTTTAGAAATGCATCGGCCCTGGAGTTTAATAGTTATGGATACGCTGGTGTAATTCAGTTTTCATACATGACGAGTGACTCTCCTCCACGGCCATGGCGGTCGTCAGTTGTTGGGGGAGACACATTAATTTGGCCCGGCTGCTTGTAATTTCGCGATTAGAGTATATTCAAAAATACGGAACGGCCCCCGTCTGTTGATTCAAACTCCACCTAACCCCCTTCCTCCGGCTTTCGATTGACGTAACATATAAGAACTTAACCGAAACAGGAAATATAATTCTTCAGTCACACTGACCATGAAAATGCCAACACTACAGGGCGCTTCTCAGTTTTTAGTTCAACTTTCCTTGAAACGCTTATTATTTATGTATTGCATTTTAAGCCACAACGTTTCCTCGGAATTATCATGCACTAATTATGAGAAAAGTCAATTATTTAGAGGGATAATAAATGACGCCGGAGATACGAATTTATCTTCCGAGTGTTCAACTAGTTATCTCACGGTTGTGAGCGCAGGAAACGCGGAGTGAAATAAAAAGTTGCATCATGCTTAGTCGTTAACTAATCTAAGGAAATTAATACATGGCCACTATGGCCAATTAAATCAATTAATTAATCACAAGCACTTTTACAACATTCCATACATTCCGCGTTAGACCTGTAGCCTTCTCCACTGTTGCTTGGGACAACTCACTTTCAGGCACTTCTGTCGTGAATCCATTGTGTTCGTTCCAGCTCGGTTTTATCTCGGCGGATCATTGCGGTCTTCTGGGTTTCACTTGCGGCCCTGAGTATTTGCGATCCAGTTTGGTCATTTGCGGGCCGGCGCCTTGGGATACAGTCTTGGGATCATTTGCGGGCCTGGGTTCATTGCGGGCCTGGGTTTCATTGCGGGCCGTACGTTCCCTCGGCGGAGTGCCCTTCAAAAAAAAATCATTGTCGTGAAGAAGTATGGAGGCACAGCTTGACAATCTCTTTATTTCTTCTATCGCGAGGAATTCGTACAACACATTCCCACTTGGACATTACGGCTTCCTACTTAACTTGAAGAGTTCTCCACGGTACAGTGATAGTCATAGGTATCAATGTTGAGGTCGACTACTAGATCGTTTGTGCGTTTGTTCTAGATGTTATCTTAAATTCCAAACACTTCCTTCGCTGATATTTTCTGATTTGTGACAGATCCAAATGAAATTTCACTTCCGCCGTCATAAATAAGTTCTCATTGGGATTGGCTACTCACTGATAAGCGTCACGATCAACGTTCAATGTCAGGGGCGTTTTTCAAATAACAGGGTGTGCTGCCAAGCGTTTCCTTCTCGCCCTGTCCCTCCCCTCCTTCCATTTTTGCTAGCGCCCCAAACCGAAAAATATCTTCGCGTGTCCTAAAAAACGCTATTGCGTTCTACGCAGTCGGAATCTCGCAGGTCCGCCTTATTTTCTACGTCAATCGCTCAAAGTGTTGACATGATGACTGACATAAATAGATGACGTCACTGGACACCCCGATTATCGACTTCGGAGTTCCAGGACGTACTCATTCGGGACATATTTTTGAACAGAGGAGGCGGCTGATTGTCAGGCTAACCAAACAGTTGGTCTCTTTGGACCAGAATCAGGTCAAAAATGAGCGCACAGTACAGAAATGTTGGCCTCACAACGCAGACGCTTCGTTCGGAGAGACCCCTATGGCGAGCCGAAAAAAAGCAGGCTGTATTCGCAGGCTTCAGGAACCTGGCGATGCTCTTTACAATAAAGAAACATAACTAGAAACTAGTGGATTATAAAAATAAAATAAATATACGAATATATTTTTATTTTGTCTATTCTAAATAAGTAGCCTCAGAATGCCGTGCCTGATTGTGCCATCAATAAAGCCAGTTCAGAGGTTTAAGAATAAGGTTCAGTGCGCATGCGATTTGATCCCGATTTTATCACCTTCTTTTGTTACCGTTTGTGTAAGTTTTAAATAACAAAAAGTGATAACAATCGGGATAAAAATCGCATGCACACTGAACATTAGTTCTTAAACTCTGAACTGGCTGTATTGGGATGGAACGAACAGAACACACAAAAAAACAACTGAGTTGTATTTTTGTTGTTGTTGTTGTTGTTGGCTGCCAAATTGGAAACCAGTTTGTTGTGTACTTATGATTTTGCCAACCTAAAGTGTATACCGGAAATAAAGTGGATGCAATTCCGCACACCTGTCCTATCCTATTATACATTCCACCCTGGATTCAGGGAATTGGTAGTCTCTCTGCATCAAAGGGAACTGCCCTTATATCCAGGGGCGTAGCCAGGATTTTTCCATTTGGGCGGGGGGGGGGGGGTGGGGTCACACACCATATCCCCCCCCCCCCCCCCCTCAACATAAATAAATTTAATGGAGTAGACCCAGAGTAAGAGAGGGGGGCACGGCACCCTGTTGACCCCCCTGTCTACGACCCTGCAACCACATCTGATATTAATAATCCATATGCCCGGATTGTCACAATAGCTATGGTACACAAGGCATTCTGAGGACATTTAAAAACTCTTCAAAATAACACCGTCAAATCATCGACCTTTTTATCCAGACTTCTTAGTTAAAATAGCCCATATTCTTCAAAACTACGAGGAAATTGAAGATATCTGTATGTAATCCGGGTTGCATAAAACTGATTTTCCCATCCAAGCCTTGCGGTTCCAGGTTTCGAATGAATTAGGATTTTCAACCCGACCATGATTCTACAATTAAGCTATATACTCCAAAGTCAAATAACAAAGTCATGTATTTTGTTTAGGTGAAGTGGATTTATTTTTTCCTTGAAATAACAACCCATAAAGAGTTCTAATTCATCCTGGGGGAGTCCAACACCGCCACACACTAGATGCATTCTAGGAAACTTTTTGAACTTGTTCATGAGCATGTTCCTTAAGTTGATTAATAATGAAATTATAGAGCCAATTTCCAAAAACCTTTTCCATGATTTTGGTTTGTATTTATCCAAAGAATTTCACAACCACTATTTTAGTGGGAAACCATATATTTGTTTGTTTGTTATTCAAAGTCAATGTCAAAAAAGGGGGAAAACTTTTGCAGCAAAAGTATTTAAAAAATACTTTTCTGGATATTTTGCCAGAAATATTTGTAATCCATGAAGTGCTCCTTATACGGGTTCACCATAATGGAGTTCCACCTTTTTTCTTATTCGCGTTAAATTTTACGAACCTTGGCAAAGTCTAGTGTTAGTCCTTATAATCACTTAGGATCTTAGTTTTAAAAGTTACCTCAAATTTTTCAACTTGAAGAAAAAGTGCTTAAAACGTGGCGCAAAATATGAATGTTCGGTAGACATGATTGTCTAACGTAAATATTGAAATGCACAAAAGAAGTTTTATGAAATTCATAATTTTACGAAAAAAACTGCAATGGGCAAACTTTTTGAACATGTTTAAAAACATTACCTGTCTTGCCATCTCATTGAAAATATAATTAGAAAAGCGAGAAAAGCAAGATATTTTAGAGAACAGAATAGAAATAAAGTACTTGCTTCCAATTTACAAGAGTTTTTTGGTAAAAAACATTGAAATTTTATTTTTTTATTGGACCTATTCGAAAAAAGTATTACAAACTTAAACAATATTTAAAATATATCTAAAATGTCTATATTTACCATAGAAACATAAAACCTATACATAATTTGCATGGTGAAACCATTTAAAGGGCGGAAAGGAAAGGAAAGTTTTGGGGAAAATCAATAAAAATCATTTGGGTTATATGTTAAGGTGTCTATCGACTTCCCTGAGAGAAGCTGTTTTAAAAATCTATTCAATATAAGCTGAATAGTTGGTTCAGTATTTTGTGATTTGAACCTTGTGTTTATGAGTTTTAGAGGTTGAAATCTCAATATGCAACTCAGATGACGTCAACCCAGGAATCATTTATTATACAAAAATGCCCTTGTGCTGATATTGACATGATTTTATTCACACAAATATTAATAAGTGATTTTATCATCTTTTTCTCCCATTTAAAAAAATAAGTTCTTCTTGAAAAAAGTCTAACTAAGTTATGGCAAATTCCTTAGTAGACGTCATCAAATTTGCATATTTAGATTGTCAAAAACCACTATAACTCATAGATGCAAGGGTCAAATTACAAAATACTGAACGTTCCAACTATTTCAGTTTTATATTGAATAGATTTTTTAACATATTCTCACAGGGATGATAGGCATTAACATATTATTAATTTTATCAAGATGGGAATCAAGCAACACCCCTCTTCATCTTCCTAAACTAAATTTTCAAATAAATATCAATAAACCACAAAATAACGACGCACTGACGGAATTTGAAAGTAAAGATCCCTCGAAAATAACTACCGTAAATTCTCTATGAAGGCCCCCCGAGGGGTTTTATTTATTTTAAGCACTTTTGAGGGGAGCTTAATGGAGGGAGGAAGCTTTCTAGAGGAGGGGCTTATTAAATTTCGCAGAAAACCAGAAAGTTATTTAATTATGGTCGCAGGTACCATAATTAATCAGTGATTGTAAATAATAAAGACTGTACATGGTAAGTGTTTATGGTAAAAACTTATAGAGATATTGTACATGTACATTGTCCAGTCCACAGTCCATGCATGGGACATACTTGATAACTTTGCGACAAAAGATTGGAAATGTGATGGTGATGGTAAATCAGGAACAGGAACCAAAAATGCTTATGTCATATAAGCTTGTAAAAGTGAAACATCTGTGACTTCGGAGCGCTGGGCAAAATCCGCTGGATCCTCGAGCATGCTATTCATATAGATCTGTTTTATTCTCATTTTAATCTAGTTTACTCACAATGTTAGGTTTACTCAGGAGCCCATAAGTAGGAGCCTCCATCTACCGTACTGGTTTGTGAGACGACCTGTGACCGGATCAGGCTATTTTTTAGAACACCTTTTCCCGCGAACTGATCATCAATCAATAGGAATCCACCATGGGAATTACACAGAGTCAATCAGCAGCAATGAGGTAGATGATTTGTGTTTATTTGTGATGTATGAACAAAGTGGCGGACGAAGAAATTGGCGAAATTGAAGAAAACTGAAAGTGAAGAGAGCGATAGCGATAGTTACAGTGACTCTTTTGCAGAGTTTAGTAATTCATCGGAAAGTGACCAAGAGTCTTCAAGTTCGTGTTCTGTTTCTCAAGGAACTAAAAAACATCAAATAGTAAACCTACCAAGCCAAAAGCTAGAAACTCCGTAACAAAGCCGAAATCAAAAATCCCTGGTGTTAAAATTTCGCGGCAAAACTGGTGTTCTAAAAATAGCCTGATCCGGTCACAGGTCGTCTCACGAATACATCCCAGATGGAGGCTCCTACTTATGGGCTCCTGGTTTACTTAAATGTGAAGTTTATGGACATACAATTTGATAATGAAAGCGAAAACAAGAAGTGAATATATTTTGATCGATGTTATGTGACAGATAGTCACTGAAATATACTAGTTTATAACATCGATCAAAATACTCTTCACTTCTCGTTTTCGCTTTCAATAGCTTTACTTCAAATAAAATATTCTAGTAGGTTTACTTTTTACTGTAAAACATTTGTAGATAAGTCTCAAACATGTTGCAACAATGCTTTGGTTGTGACATGGTTTAAGTTTACAAAACAATAAAAAAATAAAAAAAGTGTTAACCCATTGACTCTTACACCGGCCGAAACCGGCCGTAAACATCGATACTGCTTTGAAAAATTCTAACTTTCTGAATTTTCGTAACATCGATTTCATGGCCAGTTATTAGTGACAACTAGATAACTCTTCATATTTTAACCTCAAGTAAACTGACTTACAGGTCCGATTTCTGGGCATTAGTTCAATTTGTTTGCCATAAAAATCAAAAATGCGTGTTTTTTGACGCAATTTGACACCTCAAAAATGAACGACATTTGACTTGGATTTTCTTCCAAAATACATCCTTGCGAAACAAAACGCCACTTTCTCAGCAAACTTCCATCTCTCTTCTTGATATATTCGTGAATTT
This sequence comes from Actinostola sp. cb2023, assembly GCA_033675265.1. NCBI lineage: Eukaryota > Metazoa > Cnidaria > Anthozoa > Actiniaria > Actinostolidae > Actinostola > Actinostola sp. cb2023. Next base: position 7,440 of record JAUJYZ010000386.1, read on the forward strand.
TTCTCTCTCTTTTCCTTAACTCGCAGAACAATAGCCATTTCCTTAGGACCACTTTCGCTAACACGTGTTTTTTCTGCACGCCCGAAAAGGATGCCGGGAACATCTGGGAATTTTCGACAGAAAGCCTCCCTCCATTTCCATATTTTAGAATATATAGAGTGTCGAGCCACTCGGTCCTACAGGCAAAATATTGCACCGGTTGCATTCTTTACAAGTCCAAAGTCGCCAAAAATGCCTTTGTAGGTCCTGGAATCCACCACAGAACAACCAGAGAGACGATTTCACAGTTGAGTCCGCCATTTTGAATTTCGTAATGGCACCGACGAGTTGTCTTCGTGAAAATCGTTTCTCGCTGCTGGGTTCTTTCAGCAGAACGGTCTCTACCACACCAGTCAAGCTTAATGATGCTGTCCTGGGGGCTTCTGTTGTGAATAATGGCTATAAAACACTCTAAAAATGCAAAATTGGCCGCTCCTAGCAGCTACGAGCTGCTGGTCCTCGTGGAGATTCATGACAAGAGAAAGATTACGTCAGAACCTGAGCCCGTGGGCTTTCAGAACTGTCAAGATTTCCATGGAAACCCCTTATATGGAATCGAAATTTCCTATGGCATGATTAGGTCCAGAAAATCGTTAAAAAACTCAAAATAGCTCAGGAGCGAATGGGTTAATATGACTATTAAAATGCACAGTACAGAGCAGCTATGTATAAATATAATATGTTTTGCAAATGCAAAGCACACCATCTATAATTTTCTGAAATAAGAGGGAAAAACCAAATGGTAAATATTTAGAACATGTTCAAGAAGTTTACCATGTTCAAGAAAGTTACCTAAAATAGGTAAAGTTTTTGAACCTTTTCAAAATATAGGTACATAATTTGAACATGTTCAAAAAGTTATCCTACTTACTAGGTACATTTTTTGCACTTAGGTAATAATGCATATGGCCACCACCACCACCACCACCACCGCCACCACCACCACCGCCGCCGCCAGTACCAGGAGCACCTTGGGGTTTCTGGCCTTCAGGCTAACAAGAAAATAATTGCAAAAGGATTAGTCTGTTGATCACATTGTTTAAAGTGAGCTTCGCGTTTGCGAGTTATAAAGGTTTAAAATATCACGACGTCATTTTGACATCATTTTGATTGCAATATTTATTATAAACAAGACGCTCAATGAGCGTATACTCGGGCTTTATGACAAGGACAAAGACAGTTGCATTTGCGTGACGAGGGAGACTATGTATGGGTGAGCATAGAGAAAAATGACCGAATTGTACTATGTGTTATTGAATATGTTGTGAGAGCGAATCATACTTTCGGATTTAGTTCGATAGGCGTTCGGAAACCATTCGACCCGTTTGTGGCGCCATGAATATGCAACCTCAAGTGACCTCAAGTACGTTTAAATACGTACCGATAAACGTATACCTCGAAGAGTCGGAGATCTTTATCGATGCTCATCGACATAAATAGTCTCTCTCGTCACGCAACTGTCATTGTCATATTAAATACCCGACTATACGCTCATTGAGCGTCTTCTTCTGTAACAGATCCCTAAAATCTAAAATCTAATGACGTTTTGATTTCGATTGTATTTTTGCCGTTCACTGACTATTTGGCCCATTTGAGCATAGAACAAGTATATAAATAGGCTATTAAAACTACTTTGGCATGATCCCAAATTTCGTACATTGACCTTTGAAGTACGATTTATACGATTTCTTTTCCTTCTGAATTTTTCAAACGTCGAATCAAATAAACATCCATCATTATATATCTGAGAAATGTGTTTCGTTTTACTGTCGAATACTTTTTAAACGGTTTTTCACGGCGCGTGACGACAGTCAGGCAGCAAGCAAAGCGAGATTAGCTAACAAAACAAAATCTACTGGAAAATCAAACCCTCGCTCTCTAGCTTCAGAGACATAATAATATAACATCCAGACGATTCAGACTATGATCTGGCGAAGCTCGACGAAGCTGCTAACGGTTTTTTAACGGCATGGCCTATAAAAAAAACCTTTGCAAACGTGGAATGAAATAAACATCCATCATGAGTTACTGAAAATAGCTCGACTGGCTCGACTGTTTGCATGACTTCTGTACATATAGCTTTTTGTCAATAGATGTAGTTACATCGCTGGTCGTGAGTTTAATGGACATAGCTGTACACGTACTATTACAATTAGTAACAAACATGACAACATAGCGAGGTCATGGTACTTTTTGAGTTCATTTCATTTGCTTTTCAATTCATTTTTTTGATGAGTTCGAGTTTGTGGAACGGCGTCGTACAACAGCCGATAAAATACGGGCTTTAAACACGCTCATTTCACAGACAAAAGCATACGCCGATTCGTGTGGGCCCACTCTGAAAGATGTCGTTTCATTTATAACAAAAACAAACGCGCCTTAGCTTCATCGTCGAACGATCAACTAGAATCCTGACCCGGCTTTAATAGCTTGAAGATCTATGCTGAGAAATCTTGAAACTCGATACGATCAAATACATCGCATTCTTTCTTCATTCTTCGCATTTTTTCTTCATTCCGTGACCATGAGCAAAATAATAATAAAAAAAAACAAGAAAGCCCATTTTATAACTCGGGCTTCCTTCGGAAGGGCCCGAGTAAAAAGCGTCCTTGTGCAAATTATTGACATTTTTTTTATCTGGCAAAAAGTTTTATTCTTCTACATTTATCATCCCACTAAAATCAGTTAGCCAATCAGAAGCGATATTTACCGTCCTGATATCCCATGATATCATGGACAGTTGGATAAAATGTGCTTCTAAAGAAGTAAACCATTTTGTTTTTATATTACTTCTGATCATTTTAAAGGGAGACTAGTACGTAAATCGTTCAAAGTTTGATTTAGCTGAAACTTTACTGAAATAATCTCAAAGACCCATACAATCACTGGTTAATTTTTTCTCAAAAATTCCAATGGGAAGTAATACATTTTTATGAATCTTTAGAGGTGTCAGTGACGTCACTTACTCAACCCAAACTCAGCTCCATAACAGGAGGGAATTTTGTGTGCACATACGTCGCCACAGTCAGATGAATACAAGATGTACTCGAGACGGCCAGTTGTTTGGTTCCAATGTTTACAGTTTTTGCGGACGTACCTCACCAGGGATACAGGCCGGGACATATCAAGAAATCTGTGCTTTTTTCGTAGACCAGCTACGGGGACTGGGCACGAGTTTACCGGTCCCCCTGTGTTAGGTTTCCCAGTCTTTTTGGCCGTGTTACAAAATGGAGGACAATGTTTACATTCATTTACTCGATTTGCTGTAAGTTTGGATGGATATTTCGATAAAAATCGTACTTTTAAGCGAAAAATATTTACAGGGTTTCCAAATATGGTAAGTACAATGCCCAAATATGGACATAGGAAAGCTGGCCGAGCAACAGCACACTTTAATGGGGGATTTCTTGATATGCGAGCTCATTCAGTATCTGCGCTCTTAATGATGTTCTTCAACACTTTTCGGTTGCTCGCTTAAACTGAGCTGAAAGTGCCGCCCAGGAACGCGCCTGTAATATCTCTTTTGTTTACCAAAATATTTGCTATAAAACTGAAAATCGAATCGTTGTGATGGTTTCGAACTGCATTAGAGCCTGATATGTTTCTTCTATATCTTTAGCATAGCCAAACTAGTGAGTCGTCTATTGCAACAAAATTGTTCAATTTTTCAAGTAGTCCATAGCGAATCCATGAGCACAGGGATTTAGTTATTTTAAAATTTAAAATATTCCTGCTCTTTCCCGCATTATTATTACCAAAACATTAAACGTCCCTGGCTCAATATAATGCAGTTCTCGAAATTCCCGTCGATCAGTCGATAAAAAAACGAAACCCGAGAACTCTTTCGGAGAACGTCGACTGACGTCATGGAAATGAATAAAATTTAATAAGGTCCTTTTGAGGCATCCCTTTTAGCCTACTTCTACATTTCTTTGTAGTTTGTGATCAAAATGTCTGAACGGTTTGTTCAGATAACAGCTCTGCACTGAAGAAAACTAGTCAAACAATCAATCCTAAGCACATATAAGGTAAGAAAACTCCTTCACACAAACATTCAGCTTCATAGAGATAAAATAATTCAAGACATTAAACATGAAGAAATGTATGGAGCGAAGCCGTGATGATTGTTTGGGTTGAACGGTTTGTTCAGATAACAGCTCTGCACTGAAGAAAACTAGTCATACAATCAATCCTAAGCACATATAAGGTAAGAAAACTCCTTCACACAAACATTCAGCTTCATAGAAATAAAATAATTCAAGACATTAAACATGAAGAAATGTATGGAGCGAAGCCGTGATAATTGTTTGGGTTGAGTAAGTGACGTCACTGACACCTCTAAAGATTCATAAAAATGTATTACTTCCCATTGGAATTTTTGAGAAAAAAATTAACCAGTGATTGTATGGGTCTTTGAGGTTATTTCAGTGAAATTTCAGCTAAATCAAACTTTGAACGATTTACGTACTAGTCCCCCTTTAAGGTATCAGGGTACCCCTACCGACCGGTATGCATTCAAGTCGCTTTTAACACAAAATCCGTCCATTTAAACCCCAATAAAGTATATATTTTCTGAAAGCTAAATAAATGGAGATTCCAACTAATGGTCTATTAACCAAAAGTACATAAGCGTTTTAGATATAAGTCAAGATCAACAAATTTATCCTAGTTATCCTAGCTAAACCCACATTAGACTATATTTTCAAAGCGATTGTTGTTTCAGTACTGGGTATCACGTGAAACGGCAAACGTATGTCATGATGATTATGCACTACACCACTTCACAGCCTCTCATGAACCATAGTTCCAAGTCGAGGTTGACTTGGACTTATTGCACATATTAAAAACTAGTTTTCTTATGCGCAGTAAGGCCAACCTCGACTTGGACATACCACGTATTAACCGAACGCGAAGTCCGTGCGGTTTTTTTTCCGCACGACCGGCCTTATGGCCCAAGCGCAGAGCGCGCGGGCCATAAAAAGTGAGAAAAAACGATGGTCCATAACCCTGGCATCTCTACCCCTGGATACCAGAGGGGCTTGCTTGTCTTCTTTTGTAGTCTTATATCTCTAGTACAAATAATGTCCTTGATGGCTGTGTATTTATTTGTGTAACCAAACTTAAAAGCACGTTTACAAAAGGGTGTTACTAAACCACGAAACACCGAAACAACGAAACAGCGAAACAACGAAACAAACTAACGATGATACTAGGGATATAATTCTGTGTTCGAAGTAATACAGTTTTCAAAACACTGGATAATATGATAAATCATATTCCCTTTTGAAGATGGAACACTGTAATGGCGTCATGTTTCATAGCTGTCAACAAACATGTAAACATAGCCACAGCTATAGTTAAGACAAACTCGAGTCACGGAGGTTGTCTGCGTAGCTAAGGAAGGTTGGGTGGGTCTAAATAAAATAAGACTAGAGTATATAAGGCTAACAGTAATTATATTGAGTTGAAAAGTGATGGCGTTTGTGATTCGTGCGTGAATGTACCGAAACCAGTTGTGCAGTGAGATAGCCGTGTTTGACCACAAAGTGTGGGGGAAAATGCTGCAGCTGACTGGCATGGTTTGTAGTCAGCCCATCAAACTCTATAAAATTTCCAGTTTTCCAAAAATTATCCTAGCTATAGTTTTTTAAAGCTCTGAAGCTAAAACTTGTGTTAATTGCATGCTTATTTGTTTATTTAATTTATTATTATTATTTTGTTAAATGTTTTGATTGGCATTGTCACGTGACAAGTACAGGGTCTTGCGCGCCGAATTTCGAGTGTCCCAAAATACCATTCAGACTTGGCTTCTCCGACCTACTCACCTTGTGTTGTCTGACAATTTTAGTGCTTTAAGTTATAAAGCGAATGAATTTCCCGATTCCCCTTATGACATAGCGATACCACTACTGGCCAGAATCCTTTTCGAATTCTTATTCTTATTCAAATGTTTTAAGGTGATTCCCTTGAATTGCATTGCGCACGCTCTACTGCGCACGATTCTGAATAAAATTTTAGTTGACGAGCGCGCGCTAACTTACGCCATCGAGCTCGCGCACATTGGAGACCAATGGAAATCGTTAAATATTTCAAGTGTAACTGAAGTTTTCTCAAAATAAATCGAAAACGAGCACGGTGACCCCCATTTTTTATTCAATAACTTTCATCACACTATAGTTCTCTAGTATATAGCAAAGTATTAAAAAAAGTTAGGATTTCAAACATTAAAAAAATTGAATGAAAGCATACGGAGTATCGATTTTTAGACCCTCTCGGTGGTTCGAACATCTGTGTTTTTTGTTCTATTTTTCGACAACTATGCAAAATTCGAGCATTTTCTTACTATCAGACGGTAGGCTAGAGATACAAAAGCTATAGCAACCACTTTAGTTCATTATTAATAGTTTGTCTTTTAAGTTGTGGAAAATTATTTACCCGATCCCGATGTCACGCGAGACTCGACTGAAAGACCTAAAATACCATAATTTCAAAGCAGTGTAGCGCAAAAATGAGCGCGGTGACCTCCTGTTTTTAGTGTATTTTTTTGAAACTCCATACCGTAATGTATCACCATACCAAGTTATAGAAAATTCTAGGATTTGCTTCTATTTCAAGGGAATCACCATAACTCCTCTGTCCTCTGAGAGTACCAAGGTATATCGGGTGAATTAGAATAACAAAAGAAGCTACGAAAAGGATTCTGGTAGTAGTGGTATCATTACGTCATAAGGGGAAAAGTGAATTGGCGAATGACATGAATTGAAACTGGGTGGTTAACGCAATTTGTGAGAAAAGATTTTCACTGACTATAGCATAATCAATGTTCCATTGTATTTGAAACAAGTAAATTGTCCGAATAAATCACCTTTTGTTCTACCATTCAATATTTTTAAATCGAAAGCAATACATGTTCAATTAGTAATCTCCCAAATTGGGAAATCTTGTCAGTTATCATGGTGCGTTGTTTCTATTTAGTGTCAATTGTTGGTTATAGTCAAATGATGTAAACGTGTCTTTAGGATAATTTTCGGTATAATCCTTTAGAAAACCAATTCTAGAATTAAAGTCTCCACAAAGAATACTGAATGTCGCCTAGTTTACTAATTTTTATTTCAACAATTAGACTATGAGTTCGAGGTTTCTATTTAACAATTAGACTACGAGTTCGAGTTTTCTATGAGTCAATAGTCAACGAGGCGCGTAGCGTCTTTCCTTCGATTTATACCAATATTTATTGATTTTTTCGCTTTGTATTTGTTCAAAACGCCGGCTTTTTCGCTACTCACTATCTATCACGCAATGGATAGTGAGTACGTTAGCCAATCAGAATGCAGGATTCGTGATAGTATGCTAGTTGGTTTCTACTAATATTGAGTAGTTGACTTTGTAAAATATCAAAAGGTCCGTTGTCATCTCGTGAAATAATTTTTGATGAACTAGGAGGTATGGATGTACAACATACAAATAAGTCTACATTCAATTAAAAAAAAATGTTCTATCCAGTTTACACCATTAAAAAATCATTTTCGTTGCTATATAATAGCTTCATAAGACATTCTTTCATTAAAGTCGAAATGCCTCCAGAAAATGTTTTTATCTTTTGAATGTTTCTCTCTGTATTTGGAAAAGCTACAAAAATTTGGAATTTGGATCTGGTAACAGTGGCCAACTAACTAGGTTTTTAAAAGCACTACGATATCATATTTAGTTATGTACTCTATGTAGCGGCGTCAGCTCCGGCGGCGGAGAGATCCGTGAAACTAGATTGGATTGTTTGAAGAAACGACTCACAAATTCCACAAGGCTTGTTTATTAAAATGATCAGGTTTGTGAAACTTCTACAGTTTTAATCTAAAAGATATGAAACTTGGCAACATGACAGCATACGTTAAGTCAACAAATCGTATGTTTTTTTATTTTTCATTTTTACGTTTTTTGGCGGGAAAATGACGTCATAAACATGCCAGCAAATTTTGAATTTCATTAATTCACTAATTTGAATGATGAATTTGAAAGAGCATGCAAAAATATATTTGTAAGTGAAAAAATATCGCAGATATCATTATTCAATTAAAAGATATTAATTTTTTTGAATTTTGAAAATCCGCCATTTTGTTACTAAAAATAGCCCAAAATGGCGGATTTTTCAAAATTCAAAAATTAATATCTTTTGATTGAATAATGATATCTGGGATATCTTTTCTCTAATAACTATCTTTTTACATGCTCTTTGAAATAAATCCATCAAATTAGTGAATTTTTGAAAGTTAAAATTTGCTGGCATGTTTATGACGTCATTTTCCCACCAAAAAACGAAAAAATGAAAAATAAAAAAACATACGATTTGTTGTCTTGACGTATACTGTCAAGTTGCCAACTTTCATATCTTTTGGATTAAAGCTGTGGAAGTTTTGCAAACGTGATCATTTTTGGGGTATTTTGTGCCCACCGTTGTGCTAAACTGTTTGTACAGCGATCTTGGTGCAGGACGTGTAGTTGACAAAGGCTCTAAATAGCTTCTAAGTTTAACAGCAAAGATTCCCGTCGAATTTCTGTGAGCTTATGAGTTTCCAAAAGGGGGTACTGGGGTAATAAAGCTAGTGTCACGTGACTGCGAGTAGATAGGTGTCAGTGACGTAAGGGTATTAAAATTGCAAAAAATATCTAAGCGAAATCTAAGGCACGTGGGTGCCGTTACACTCTAAGAAATGTGGATCTTCAAGTTTTCCTTACGGAGGGCGTACCAATGAGACATATTATAAGCTTCATTGGATCTCCAACGTATCCAACATTTGGTTGGTAACAATGACTCCATTTGCGTAAAACAAAGGATTGGGTAGATGATGCAAAGACCTTGGTCGTAGAAGGGAGTAACTTATGGCGCGCCGTTACCACCAAAAATACGTCGACTGCAAAACGATCAAGGATGACGATCCAGTCAATTGACAAACGATCCAGTCAGTTGTCAAATAATCCAGTCAAATGACAAACAATCCAGTCAAATGACAAACAATCCAGTGTTTGGTGACGTGTCAGTTGTCAAACGATCCTGTCATTTGATAAATGATCCAGTGAAATCACAAACAATCCAGTCAAATGAGAAACGATCCAGTCAAATGACAAACAATCCAGTGTTTGGTGACGTGTCAGTTGTCAAACGATCCTGTCATTTGATAAACGATCCAGTGAAATCACAAACGATCCAGTCAAATGACAAACAATCCAGTCAATTGCCAAACGATCCTGTCATTTGATAAACGATCCAGTGAAATCACAAACAATTCAGTCAAATGAGAAACGATCCAGTGCCTGTGTGGACAGTGGACGTGACTTAATTAGTGACCAAACGCCACGCAGTTCAGTCGATTGTAAAACAGTCAAGTCAGCAGTGGTACCGATAAACGATTGTAGTAAGAATAAACCAATCAACCGACAAACAATCCAAAAACATTCAGTTCAGCTTGTTGATTTATTAACACTGGCGAAACTCAGTGTTCCTTGTCATCAAATACAGTGGAACCTCGTTATAACGGACACCGAAGGGACCAGAGAAAGTGTCCGTTATAACGGGGTATCCGTTATAACGGGGTTTCTTACAGATTACGTCACTCTTTATTGAATTTATTAATATAAACCTATTATAGCATACGCATCAATAACATTTGAAACGTCTCAAATGAAAACAAAATATAAAACCTTGATAATACAAGTGAAACTTTGTTCTTTTTCTAACAAAATGCTTATCCTCTTGCAAATATTCAGTTCCATTCCGGATTTTGTATTAAATTTTGCTGTTCGGGCTGTAAAAAAGTTTATAAATGAGCGGCCACGAACAACACTCCACTGGTATAAAAGTGTCCATTGTCCGTTATAACGGGGTCTTTTTAACAGAAAATGTATCACATTTCAGCCGGGACCTATAAAACTGTCCGTTATACCGGGGTGTTCGTTATACCGGGGTGTCCGTTAGGCAGGGTTCCACTGTAATACCAGTTGCCGGTCATGACTTTGGGGGAGGGGTACGCTCTCGTTGCACCCCGGCTTAAGCGGCTGACATTCGCAGGCTAGAGTGACCCCCACTTATACACGCTTCAGTAGATCTAATTCTCGGAAGGGGGGGATACTCCCATATATGAGCTATACGGGAATGTGCCGCTGGAAAGGGTATGGTTTTTGGGCTCTGTCCTAAACAGGGTATGTACCTGTATCTTAGATTTCTTTGTCCTAAACAGGGTCAGGGTTTCAAACCCTCAGCAGCACCCCTATGCCCAAACATGGACCAAGTACTCCACTCCCCCCCCCCCCCCCCCCCCGGGATCTAATTACAGTCTGCAACGAAATGACTGTACCATCATTATTATTATAATGATAATTCTTGCCGAAACGAGAAAGATTTCTTCAATATCTTTTGCTCACTTTCATCAGAAGCTAAAAGAAAAAGATGAAAGTTTGATAATCGACTGGCTAAACAGAGCGATAGAGTTAGCGAGGTATTCGGACCAACGCGGGTGAGGGGTGAAATGAACCTTTTGCTTCAGTAAAGTGTGAGGGGGATAGAGGAAAAGACAAAGGAGAACGAATGTGAAAAATGAATCAATGCAAATGAACGTAGTAGTGCAGTGCAGTGTTAGTATAGAATGATAGAAAATGAAACAATTAAAAACTAGGAACAGGGAAGGTATATTGAGGAGGTACAAGTCTTGAGGTGAAGGCAGTAATAAAATAAATGTGAAGTACGTTCCATAGGGGGGGGGGGGGGTAAGGGGGAAGGTATGGGGATTTAGAGAGGGGCTAAAGGTGAATGTGATGTAAAGTAAAGTTAGTAGCCTCTGAATCGATGATAACGAATTATGGTACGTGAAGCAGAGGCACAAAAACGCGGGCTGATGAAGTGGTGAAGGCGTTTATGGACTTAAAATAACAGAAAATAGTAATGTAAATAATAAGCATGCAAAGTGAATGGCACAAAAAGACATAAAGCAGCTCATGGTGTTGTAAGGGTGATAGTGAACTAAAGTCACTAAATATAGATGGAGAATGGCAAAAACATAATAAAATGGCATCAAGACTGATAATGTGAGTATAGAAAGATAATGACGTTTTGTTTAACTAGGGATTAAAATTAAAATTAAAATTAAAATTGACATATTAATAAAAGACAAAGCGCTTGAGAATACAAAAATAATACGGACTAAAATAAGAAACTAAAGCGCTTTAGTTTCTTATTTTAGTCCGTATAGATAAAGTACAAAACGGAGGAATGCATAGGCACTGGAAAGAGCGGAGAGGAACAGGCATTTAATATCCGCCCTCCCTAAGTATTAGGCCATTTTTCTCCCTCCTCCCTGTTTTTTCCCCCTGTTTTTTTTTTGGGTTGTTTCTCGGCTCCCTCTATATTTTTAGGCCATTAATTTCTCACTCCTCCCTGATCCGTACCTCTTCGCTAAAGCCGCTTATAAGGAGGGTGCAACGAGAGCGTACCCCTCCCCCCAAAGTCATGACCGGCATGTATAATTTGATAGTTCGACCTTTCAGCATTGAATATGATTATTTGATGACAAGGAATACTGAGTTTCGCCAGTGTCAATAAATCAACAAGCTGAACTGAATGCTTTTGGATTGCTTGTCGGTTGACTGGTTTATTCTACAATCGTTTATCGGTACCACTGCTGACTTGACTGTTTTACAAAAAGCGTGGCGTTTGGTCACTAATTAAGTCACGTCCACTGTCCACACAGGAAACTGGATCGTTTCTCATTTGACTGAATTGTTTGTGATTTCACTGGATCGTTTATCAAATGGCAGGATCGTTTGACAACTGACTGGATTGTTTGTCATTTGAGTGGATCGTTTGTGATTTCACTGGATCGTTTATCAAATGACAGGATCGTTTGACAACTGACACGTCACCAAACACTGGATTGTTTGTCATTTGACTGGATCGTTTCTCATTTGACTGGATTGTTTGTGATTTCACTGGATCATTTATCAAATGACAGGATCGTTTGACAACTGACACGTCACCAAACACTGGATTGTTTGTCATTTGACTGGATTGTTTGTCATTTGACTGGATCATTTGACAACTGACTGGATCGTTTGTCAATTGACTGGATCGTCATCCTTGATCGTTTTGCAGTCGACGTATTTTTGGTGGTAACGGCGCGCCATAGTAACTACGCGTAGGGATGGTCTGAGTGGCAGCATATTCTGAAGCTTAGCCATCTGACATGATGTCATTATTATCATTCTGTTTGAGCTCAACTGAATTTAGTTTTAAAGGTTGATATTACAAACAAATATACTGCACAGCAATGGGATTGATTGTGGTGTTTTGACGGTTTTTTTTTTCCTTTTTTTAGTACCTCTAGTTATGTTGATTACTTCGTCAAAGTGGCGCTTAAAGTTTCGTCTTATATACTTCTCCAAAGTCTATCATTACATCCGGCTACAATGGCTGCCAAAATGGTTTGCACGATTGAATAAATGACAGCACGCGCAATCATACTTTTGTGTGAAACTTAGCGCGCCCATCCCCCCATAGAAGTGTTGCTAGGATGAACCCGAGTCATGAGCGCTATGCGGGATCCCGGCAAAACTGAACTTTGCTCCATCCAACCAACCAGTAACACTGCAATGCATGGGGGTAGGGTAGGGGGTTCTCCAATTACCAGGCCTTTTGCAAATAATAGCTAATGTGGAAAACTTCCTATAAAAGCAGATCGTGCCAATTGAATAATGGCCGTCATTGTAGTTTGCAGATCGTTAGTTAGTCTTTCGATTTCCATGTTGTATCTTTTAGGAATTTTGTGATTTTCGTCAATCCGTTAACTAAAGACAAGAATTTAAGACCAATATTATTCACCATTCCTTACTACTAAGTAAACTGGAAGCCTATGGATTTTCTTCTGATGCTACTTCTCTTCTTCAATCCTACTTCCTTGATAGACATTGCAAAGTGAGAATATCACTACAGACTCTACTAGTTATTGGATCGAGGTCAAAAGAGGTTGTCCGCAAGGGTCCAATCTTGGCCCACTACTCTGAAACGTTTTCGTAATATATTACGTCGTATCCTTCGCATTATTGATTGATTGATAATTATTATCGTATATCCACATTGAATAACCAGCGCTTTTGGAAAACAGTAAATGATTTGTCAGCGCTTTGAAAACGGCGAACAAGCGCTTGGGCCGGGCCGTAAATTAAATAACCGATGGCTAGCGCTATCAAATCGGCGAATATATAATGACATACGTTAATATTTTTTAGAACCGTGATTCATTTTAGAACGTGGAGTAATACACCACTTCACAGTTCTCACGAACAGTAGTTCCAAGTCGAGGTTGGCCTTACTGCGCATAAATAACTAGTTTTTAATATGTGCAATAAGTCCAAGTCAACCTCGACTTGGAATTATTGTTCGTGAGAGGCTGTGAAGTGGTGTAGTGCATAATCATCATGACATACGTTTGCCGTTTCACGTGATACCCAATACTGAAACAACAATCGCTTTGAAAATATAGTCTAACGGTGGGTTTAGCTAGGATAACCTTGAGTGTTGGTAGCAAAGTATCTAGCAGGAAGCTGTAATTCGTTATGTTAGTATTTGTACAGAGAACAATGAGCGTTACATTTTAGAATAATAATGAGGGCTGCGTCGGCGTGTGATGAGTAAACGGCGAAAACCTGTATACAGCTGTATACACAGGAATTTGTGTCATTTATACGATTAGTTCTCGGCTTAGATATAAGACACGACTTATTTTAGTTCGTATAGACGGCCCTATTATTTCTTTATGAAATTCGAAATAGAGGTCGCCCTGTGATTGTTAACACCATGGATAGCACTAAGCGATAAAAGTGAATAATACGCTAACAGTCCTAACATTTTAGACTATTATCGTTATGTCTAACTCACGCGAAAGCCTAAACATTAAAGTACGTTAACATTTCTTAACCAGCGCTTTGAAAACGTAACACCATTGCTTCGATCGTGCCGGGAGCATACTGATCTATACTGAACTCCTAGCTAGCCTGCGAATACAGCCGATTGAGCGCCAAAAAGCGGCTGTATTCACAGGCTACTGAACTCCAAACGCGCTTTGAGAACAAGGAAATGTCACTGACGACACAGGCCGTAATTCCGAGTTTTAAATCAGAAAAACATGCATTAGCTGTAAGGACTCCGTCGGGCCGTGATCAGATATATTGAAGTAATTCCGGCCAGGTCATTTTAGAACGAGGAATAACATACATAATACTGATGTACGTTGCATCATTATTACTGATACCACAATAACACTGAGCCACCGCTTTGAAAACGGCGAATGACATACGTTAATCTTCGGGCCGGGCCGTAGTAAGATTCAAGTGACTCCATTTCGAGTCTCGATCGAGTCATTTTAGAACGAGGAATATTACATGTATATTACATATATAAACATTCTAATTGAAGTAGTCCATTTCGAGTCATTTTAGAACGAGGAATATTACATGTATATTACATATATAAATATTCTAATTGAAGTAGTCCATTTCGAGTCATTTTAGAACGAGGAATATTACATGTATATTACATATATAAACATTCTAATTGAAGTAGTCCATTTCGAGTCATTTTAGAACGAGGAATATTACATGTATTTTACATATATAAACATTCTAATTGAAGTAGTCCATTTCGAGTCATTTTTATAGAACGAGGAATATTACATGTGTAAACATTCTAAGATTTAAGTAGTCCATTTCGATCGAGTCATTTTAGAACGAGGAATATTACATGTGTAAACATTCTAAGGCCGTGTTTAGACTTGATGGTTTAGTCATTTTAGAACGAGTTTCACGACCTGGCTTTTTGAAAAGACGGATCGACTCAGGTCGTGACCATAACAGTCGATCGGAGTCCGATCGTCACGGATCGTCACGATTTTGACCACCCTCGCGCCGCGGGTCTTCCAGAAATGAATATGCATGTTTACGACTAGATTCCGGCAACATAACAATTTCCGTTAAGACTTCGTAAAGCTGTGGAGAATAAATTAAACTTCGGTAAAGTAAACGACACATTTCATGAATATATCACTCTTTCACAACCTGACTTTTTGGAAAGACGGATCGTCAAGCTGTTATGACGATCCGACTCACGGTGTGTGTATGGGACATGCCTGGAAAAATGCAGCAAAATGTTAAGTTTCGTGAGATATATCAAGTAGTCAAAAATCGATTTATTTGTCCGCTCCAAACACAACAGTGATAGAATCATGAATTAATTCAGCTGCATTGTTGTTACGTACATTCACAGCTTCTCGTTATGCTCCAGGGCAACTTGCAAGTCACTACAGCACGATGCAAGAGCATCACGCAAAGAAGTTGGTATAGACACCGCTGTACACCGTGACAAAAGATGGTTTACACTTTCTTATCCTTTCTTATCCTCAGTTTCTGCTGACAAAATAAATGTAGATGTAGATGTAGATTATCCTTCCTCGTCACGTGACGTGTGATCTCAAGTGTGACGTCACGGTTGAAAGAAACTCGCACGCAAATCCTTCTCTGTGCAACAGCAGCCAGGAGCGTAACGACATCTACAATACAACCTTGAAGCCGACTGAGTTCAACCTTTTACGAACAATTTCTCTTAAAGGTAAATAATGTCGATGTTTGTTTATCTTTTATATTTGTAAACACAGATAACGTGACAAAACATACACGTCACATTTCAACTATTCCCATACATACACTCATGGAACTCATAATCAAAAATATCCTTGAAAAACACTCGATTAAGGCTGGTTGGCAGTTGTATTTTCAAGTATTCATTTCTGTACATTCGTTGTCCTGTATTCCTATCAGAAAAATGTACATATGAAGAAAGTTTTATTTGAATCAGTCGTTGTTAGTGGCATTAGGATACTATATCAGACATCCAATATCAAGTTAATTATCATTGATATGTCGTTGCTGGTGTACTCCAAGGCTGGAAACCCCGGTTCTGTCGGACAATACCCTGTCGATCCCCTCTCCTGAAATACAGTGTAGAACATTAACGCAATGAAATTGAACAAACTAAAGCCGGATTTACTGGTTTATTTGTTGGGAAATAATTGAAATATTATAATAATAATATTATACTTGCCGTCTATGAATATACAAAGGATCTTTCCTATTTTCAGATGTCTAAATCCATTGTGATAAACCGTCATGATTATCAACCTCTCAAACAAACTATTGCTGACCTGGAACAACAAACATCCCATCAGTCAAAACATGAAAACAACGATCCATTGGAAGAAAACCACCTTTTCTCAGCCCAACAAGAACTGGGTCCATCCAAGTCTCAGGAAATTAGTACATGGAAATTAACCTTGAATATGCTTAATGACATGGAAAGTGTTGGGTTCCTTGCACTGCCTTACGCTATCCACGAAGGAGGAATCACCGTTGTTATCGCATTCTGCGTTCTACCTTTCATCATGGGATACACAGCCAATCTTCTTAATGAATGTCTTGATTATGAAGATGAATGCGGAGAAAAGAGAAGGCACCTATGGAACTACCAAGACATGGGCGGAATGCATGTCTGGGCTCCATTCAAACCCATAACCTGGATTTTTCTGAGTGTATTTCTCTTTCTGATCGCAGTATCCTACATCGTACTGTGTGGTTCTTTGATGTCACAACAGTTTCCACACGTTCCCATTACAGAGTCTCAGTGGGCATGTCTTGGAACATTACTTGTTTTTCCCACTGTTTTTCTACAACGACTGTCCCAGATTGCATGGATTAGCTTGATAAGTATATTAGCACTAATAGCCACAACCGGTGTCGCGCTAAGTTATGAGTTTCAAGACATCTCTCAGTGGGATTTCCAGTCACTTTTATTCTGGGATACTCGTGGTGTTTTTGTGGCTTTATCAATTATTACATTGAGCTATTCTATCCATGGCATTTCTGTATCGATGGCAGCAGAAGTCTCTGATCAATCTAAATTCAAAGTAGCTTTAGTTTGGACATACTTTGTCGGGGCGATTTTCAAAGTGGTTTTTGCACTTTCAGGATTTCTTACCTACGGTAGAGGTACCAGTGAAGTCATTCTCAATAACCTACCTGCGGGGATACCAGCCAAAGTCATTGCAGTCTTTTTCACTTTGAACCTTCTGCTGTCGTATCCCATTGTTATTCTTGTCGTTGTGAGAAATAATGAAGAGTTGTCTGTTTATGAAAACCTAACAAATAAGATCCCATCAACGATATGCTTTGTCTCGCTTCGTATCGCTTTAGTCTTAGAAATTTTAGGCATTGCAGTTTGGATGCCACATTTTGCGTTGGTAAATGCTTTGGGAGGATGTCTTTCCATTAGTTTGAGCTTTGTTTTCCCTGGATTGTTCCACTTATGCTTAAAGTACAAACAATTAACTAAACTTCAAGTGTCAGTGGATGGGATTTTAGTAATCCTGGGAACCATTGGGTTCGTGTTTGGACTAGTGACAACCATCATGAAGTTTGAAATACTCTAGTAATTTATTGAAAGATTGTAGATTTAATTTGACAATACAATAATGCGAAATAATGGTATTATATGTTTTAAGGAAATAAAGGTTGATATGAAAATGGGCTGTGATTGCGCACCGTCGTACCATTAGTGCCGATTTCAAATGAGCCCCTCAATTTTCAACAGGGAGCCAGTACTCCCCTATATATATGGGTATGTGCTGCGGGAAGGATCCTCCAACAAGGTTTGTGAAGAAGCGATATCTCGTGTTGATAAACCATGTTGTTAAAGCCTTCGGTGATTATCTTAGCGGCCGGCACAGGGCGCATGCGCTGTAGAACCCAGTTGGCGATTTGAGTTCAAAGAAGATTACAACGACGTTGACGACCGGACTGCATTTTTGAGCCGGGATTGTATTACGTATTCCATATATGGTATGAGCGTATTGCGGCCCCTAACAAGCGAATAGAAGCACTTAAAGGGGCACTGTCACGACACACGCATGCGCGAATCTTGGCTTCAATCTTGAAATCGTTGACCAATGCTTTCAAGAGACCCGAGGAAAATTCAAATTCAGTGTGTTAATATATCGAATTATATCATTGTAATCCTTGCACTCTAGAAGATGATACTTATTCAGTACTTAGATTGATTGTTGTTTCGTATTTGTAGGTAGTTATTTTTGGTTTGAAGTCCAATTTTATACGCTTTTTATTTAATCGGCGAGAGCGATGGCGATGGCTTCTCATGGCGGCCGCCGGGATGTAGTGGTTGACAACGAATGTATTCAGGCGACAGGTTTATAAGTTTTGGTTTACTGGGAAGATAGAATACGGTTATACTACAGATTCTGAGTTCGCTATACTTCTCTTTAACAGCTCTGGAGTACCAAAGGAGGTAGGAAAGTATTCCGAACGACAACAACAATGTTTGACAACGCGTTCATTGACTTATTCACTCGAATTATTATGTTCTCAAAAATAACTCAGTTGTAACATCATACCAATGTATTCCTTCGAGTTCATATGAACTGAAGCTATTGCAAACAACTGTCACATTGTATGAGTTTTTATTTCTGCGAGGTTTGGAAGTACCAAAGGAGGTAGGAAAGTATTCCGAACGACAACAACAATGTTTGACAACGCGTTCATTGACTTATTCACTCGAATTATTATGTTCTCAAAAAAACTCAGTTGTATACATCATACCAATGTATTCCTTCGAGTTCATATGAACTGAAGCTATTGCAAACAACTGTCACATTGTATGAGTTTTTATTTCTGCGAGGTTTGGAAGTAGTGACACAACGGCAAAGAGAACTCAGTGATTATACTTTTCACACGGGAATTATATTGTGCAGTTATTTTTGCACTCTTTTGTACTCTTACAATTTAAGAAAACACGAGTACCTTATACAGTTGTGACATGTACATCTTCGTTAGTCTTTTTTGAAGCAAAGAAGTAATACGGACTTGGTTTTAGCGATGTGAAATGTGAATAACTTTATCTGAGTCTGAGACCTGAGTTGTCACCTCGGATTGTCTGCTATTTATCGCCGTTCCTTCACCAGAAGTCTCTATAATAAGTACGTACTTATTTCATGAAATATTTAGGTCACACGCTGTAAAGGTTGTATATTCTGAATAAGTTGGAAGCACTCTGCGAAAGCTTGACGGTAAAACACTTTCAAAACACAACATTGAAATTTACTAGCGCATTTCTCTTCGTAAACAAACGAGTTCGTTGACCTCTGCATATCATTAAAAATCTCAGCATATCATTAAAATTGACGCATGCGCGCGTCGTGACAGTGCCCCTTTAACAAGCGAATGGCAACCCCTAGGATTTGACTTTTTTTCATCCAATTATTAAAACTTCTGAACCTTTTAAAACAGTATATCAAATCTGAAACTCGAATCATCAAATTAACCACTTTATAGCCTGGCCCTTCCCTAACCCTAAACCTAACCCTCCGCTTTACACTTGACCACGAGGGATTACGCTGCCAAGTTCTGCATTTTTTCTAGCTTTTGAAAATATTTTGCATTGCAAAGACCTATTAGCCAGGGGCAGCTTATCGCTTGTTAGAGGCCGCTATACGCTTGTTAGGGGCCGCTATACGCTTGTTAGGGGCCGCTATACGCTTGTTAGGGGCCCATCGCGTACAATTGCACATCAATTTGTGTCACGGCCGTGAATTACTAAATAATAGACTGAACTAGTCATTGCTTTAAGCAAGCGAAGTGCTGCGAGAAGTATGTGATGAGCAATATGTGACCTATTACACCACTAGTATCATTATAATGGCATATGTTGTCAGTTAACATTTTGTTGGCTATCACTAATAGCAAAATAATGCAATCATCAGTTGAACGCAACATATATTTTTTAACTCAACTCAAGTCTCAAGAGACAACTAATGGTCTATTGCTGAAATGTATTGATAATAATGCATAATTCTGCACACTTCTTGGAAGAACAAAATGCAATAACAATAACAGTAGCAAACAATGTATGGTGTCAGTTCATGCGTTTAGGATACATGTATCTAGCATTCTGTTATTGTGTACATCATATGAGATAATCAATTCTGCGTTAACCTGTAGTAATGTAATATGGTAAGTTATAATTATGCAGTTACAGAATTGTTTGTGATTCAGCCCAAAAGCGAATCATCACAATCATGTGTTTGTGCCGTAATAGGCAAATAATAATTACTGTTAGTCTCCAAAGACCAATATGCCATAATGGGCAGATAGTTTAGGGACAACACCTCTGTGTCAGGGATGGATCTACTTCGAAGAGCATCCAGATAAAGTCGATCTCCTTCGACAAACATCTGATCTACCGGTCCATTGTTCGATTGGTAAATTCTGAGCAAATCATAGAATCATAGGCGGCTGAAAAACTCATAAAAGAACATCGTCTTCCCCGTGAAATGTCACTAAAGCGTTCGTAGCCTTGATGAATGCTTCCGGCAATAAATAAGTTTGACTTTGACATAATTACACTGCGAATACCTCGGTCAAAACAACAACGAACTAATCGTCTACAAGGTGTTTTGAACGTACAATGATGTAATCATTTATGATGAACCCCGCTGGACACATGTACTGCATGCTGTATACTGCTGTCCGAGCATTGTCGAAGTTGATCCGACCACGTTCCGAAAAATCCGGCAGGACAAACACAAATCGAGATTTTTGCTGGCATCTAGCACACAGGGATCCCAACATAAACACAGGGAAACCGTCAAGAATAGTGTTGCTGCTCGCCTTACGGCTTCGCAGCAATAAAGGATTAACGGCTCCGGAATAACGTAGAATTTCGAATTTTTTTACATGTTACAGTACAGTATTTATTTTCCACGATTTTTCGCAATGAAAAGTACTTTTTTCAATTTCCCGCGAAAACTCCGACCCAGGCATCGCGCGGTTTCACTTCCTGACTCGCAACAAATCTCAACAGTATTCTCGGTCGAAAAATATCGCGTTTAAATAAAAACCTGGAGCTAGAGAGCATTATTTACAAGGCTACACAGGCCTGGCTACACAAACAGTTTGAAAATGGCGGAAGGAGAAGGTTGTTTTGAAGAGAGAAACCTTTGTAAAAGTCCGGGAAATCGCATCAAGAGCTGGACTATGACTAAAGGAAACCTCAGAAAATCGGTGTTTGCGTTTATGTTCGAAAGAAACAAATCGAAGAATGATTTTAGGCAACAAATGTACATCAAATTTCCGCTGTTACATTTTTTGTCGAGGGCATTGCTGAGACACACCAAGCCGCTTCTTCCTTCAGTGTCGTACTTTCCATACAAAAAGACGCCATTCTAGGCCGTATTCAGTCTAAGAAAATCGGTAGATCGCTCAACAACTAAAAGGTAAAAAGAAAACAGACTTAAACCATTGTCGTATTAGTTTAATTTTCCGCTGTTACATTTTTACCTAATGCTTCTGTTTTATTGTTGCCGAGAGTTGAAAGTATGAATTTCGGCTTCTTCTTTGTAATTCCTCGTGTTTAATGAGCATGAAATGTGACAGGCGTCTCTCGATAATATGCAAATTGAATGCAAATTAGCAAAAATCACCGGAAGTGACACTGAATTGTACGCGATGCGCTATACGCTTGTTAGGGGCCGCTATACGCTTGTTAGGGGCCGCTATACGCTTGTTAGTGGCCGCTATACGCTTGTTAGGGGCCGCTATACGCTTGTTAATGTCCTAGCACCTATGTATCAATACAGCTCATCGTATGTAACAACACAGCTTGCCTCATCGCAAACAACGGTTCTCGTAAACAACTTGCTCATTGCTTATGGCATACGCAATGAGTTGGTTGCCCCTACGAGTAACGAAAACTCCTCCCATCCTGAATATTGGTCGAACTGCGTGTTCACACCTTTCCTCAACTTTACCCCCGAAAATCCCCTTTTACCGTACATACTTTGCAATGTATTTTTACATAGCTGTGTTAGAAACAACTTTTTCCATACATCTATCCTAGTTTATAAGCAAATCTAACTAGATAACTTATACCTTTCTTTGAGAGCTTATTTCACTGTTTACTAGTTATAATCAGTTGACTCTACTGCGTAGCAACCAATAGTAGTTCGAGTTAGTTTCACGTGCACACTGTGATTGACTGATTATTCCTGGTCAATCCCAGCATGCAATCAACGTCTATAAAGGTTGCGACACGGTAGAATTCACCACTCTTGCTTAGAACTAGATTACACTCAAAGCTCTCTAGCCTCAATGTAAGCACCAAAAGAAGAGATTAAAGAAGAACTTTAACCAAGATCCTCGTTCTTATTTGTTACCGTCTTTCCCCCAAAGACGTGCTTAACAAACTGGTGGAATAACCCGGGTAAGTTCGCGACTGTGTGTCCGAACGAACTCGGCACCTCTTGCTATGTTTAAAAGATAAAGTCTCAAAAGAAGGAAAAGAGAATAGAGAACAGCTGGAGAAGATTCTCCACAGAAACAAAGAACAAGGCGAGCAAGCACAAGTCGCCCACATATATGGAATACGTATTACAACCCCATCTGGCATTTTTAGAATCGGGCCTAATTCCACAGGAAGCCCGACTAGTTAGCTTCTAGATACACGTACATCTTTGGAACGAGCATTCCAACTCAACGGATCGATGTCTTTCGTGTTTAAAGTTATACCTTATATACCTAGAAGAGAGTGTAATATAACAGATCTGGTTTCCAGTTTGGCCCACAGTTAAAAATAGCTAATAATTAATCTAGACGCTTTAACAAGCGTTCACTCGTGCCCTGGTGCGATTGAGCACTGGGATGCACTGCAGCACGAAAGACGCATACTTATGGGTCTCCACCTTCCATTCGTGAGGGACTTGAGCTGTGAAGAGAACGAAGAGACAACATAATACCGGCCAGCTCAGAATTTGTATAAACGGCTGGTTAAGACTGTTGAGAGTGCTAGCAAAATCGAAAAAACATACTTAGATTTTGGGGAACTACTTTACGTGAGTGAATTTGACAGCTGAACTTGCCCCTTGACCTCCGGTGCTTCCTGATTGGTTTGTGAGTTGTAATCTCTCTCGCGGTCAGACTTGTTGTCTCGTTCTTCAAAAAGACGAGCAGTGTTTTTAAACTCGTGCCCGGCCTTAGGCCTGGACACAAGTAATAAACTAATAGCTATAAAATATGAAGAGGAATTGTAATTAAGGTCCCGTCCACACTAATCCGTTTTTGCAAAACTCCGTTTTCGCTTGACCGAAAACGGATAAAAAGCTCAGCGTCCACACTAGCGTTTAAACATTTTTCGACCGTCCACACTGGGGCCACGTCCAGACTACTCCGTTTTTGTTTGAAAACGCATACGTTTTTACCGAGCGTCCACACTAAAACGATCGAAAACGGAGATGTTTATCTAAAAAAACGGAAGTTTTCGAAAACGCTTTCAAAAGCGGAGACTTTTGAAAACGCAGGTCTATCGTTTTGGTGTGGACGGCAAAAACGGAGCTTTTCACAAACGCTTACGTCACAACTCAGACGCAGTTTCCAGCGGGAATAGCCGATAGTATCGCTAGTGCTAATGGAGCATGCGTATTGAACAGAAAAACATCCGAGCAGAGCCTGGTGACGAAAACGCATCTTTGGATCATCGTTTTCATCCCTTAGTGTGGACAGTCGAAAACGATGTGAAAACGCTAGTGTGGACGCAGAGCTTTTTATCCGGTTTTCGGTCAAACGAAAACGGAGGTTTTCAAAAACGGATTAGTGTGGATGGTGAAGTTATACGATTTAGACGACTGTAGTTATTCAAAGAAGTAGACGCTTTAATAAGCGTTCACTCGTGCCCTGGTGCGATTGAGCACTGGTCTTCTTGCAAACAGAGTAGTTCTTTTCAGCTTCAGAGTTAGTCAGTATCAAGTCATTGTTATTTTGTCATTTTGGTCGTAGTTTGTGTTCACAGTTTTTTCACTTGCATTTGATATTTCATAAGATTTTGATATGATTTGTTCAGATTTTTCAGATATGATTTTGAGTCCGCGGAACGACCTGGTCCGAATATGCTTGACATCTTTTAGAGTAGGTCTACCGCTAACGGCGTGTGCATTTGTATGTGAGATAAGCGTATTAGACATACTTCCTTCAAATCGTTTTTTCTCACGATCGCAAGACGACATAACCTTTTCCGAACAAGGTTTGTGAAGAAACAGGTTGACTGTCGATAAAACCTCATAGATCAGCTTTTAGTGGTCTCGTTCCCAGTCCCACTCGATTGCAGATTGTGCTTAGTCATCATAGCTGTATTCACTTCTTAAACATTTCTCAATGTTTAGATCTGAGATAACGATTATAGTGATCACAACAGTGTTTGGTTACTTGTTGGGTGACTCGGTAGTCTCCCTCGCATCCGTCTTTAGTTCCGTCACGCAACGCTTTCGGCCCACTGACGGCTGCCTAAACCAGAACAACATTCTTTTCCCTTTGTTATCCCGAGCAATCGGCGGTTGACATAGTTTTAAATAGGCCAATCACGGGTCAGAAATATACGTCGCTACTCAACACAGCACGCCAACGTTCGTACGTGAGCCACGCTTCCGGCGAGCTGTACACAATTTCAGTTGAATAATAAGAATTGAATAACCCTGCGAGCTGAGGTTTTTTTCTCGGCGAGTAGAAAAAAACCTCTGCTCGTAGGGTAGAATTGAATAATCTCCCTTCTGGATCTTTTAACGTTTCTCCTCTGTCTGTACATTGCTCATGCAGACTGCAGACAGTCCTTGGCCTGGCACTTGGTCTTTCATGAAGCTATAAATCAGCGGGGAAACAACAACAATATGACCAGACTTTTTTAGTTTTTAAAGACTTTAAACACTTCGTGTATCGATCAAACACGAACGGAAGAACTTGATAGATCAGGGATTTCCCAAAGCCTGTCGGTAGATTTATGAAACAGATCTTTCTCTGATTGGTCCAAATTTTTGGCGCGACTGACTTCTGATTATGAAAGCCACACTGTGATTGGTTAAATCCGGGAAAGGAATGTTGTTCGGGTTTAAGCAGCCGTCAGTGGGTCAGAGCGTTGCGTGGCGGAACTAAAGACGGATGCGAGGGAGACTAGTGACTCGGTAGAACATACAGACTTTGGAATCGCCCGGCACTCGACAACATAATACCGGCCAGCTCAGAATATAAACTACTGGTTAAGAGGGTAACAGCGCTTGCAAAATCGAGAAAACATACTTTGCTAGATATCTTTCCTTGATTGATTCTGAAGGCTGAACTTGCCCCTTGACCTCCGGTGCTTCCTGATTGGTTTGTGATTTGTAATCTCTCTTGTGGCCAGACTTCTTGTCTCGATCTTCCAATTCGCGACTATGACTAACAAAAAATCAATCAATCAATCAATACGGTCTCGAATCTTAGACTCGTGCGCCGGCCTTCGGCCGGGGCACGAGTAAAAAGTGAATTTCCACGTCACATTATTGACAAATTAGTAGCAAAAACGCATTTGTCACGTGACCGAGTTCCATTTGTGCGAGCGCCACAGGGAGCCCAACATTATGCGTTTCTATCTGACAGGAAACCCATCATAATACGAAGCTCTACCACAGGAAACTACGGAGCCCCTGAAGGGCCATGTCTACTCTTTTTTTTATAACCAAAAGTCGAGTTGATAAGTCGACTTATAACTCAACTTTTTCAGCGGACGAGTTATAAGTCAACTTATATGTCAACTTATAAGTCGACTTATAAGTCGACTTTTTTTAGCGAAAGTCACGTGACTTTTGACTTTTGCGGGAGACTGGGACCTACCACCTCGAGTTGTGAAGCTCTGATAGCGTGTTGCCAGGTAGCCTCCTTTGCAGGCGTCCTTAGGCGAGGCTCGGACCTCACCTAAAGATACCTGCAAAGGAGGCTAGTTGCCAGGTTGCTTTGATAGTATTATAGATTTCGCTCCATTAGAACTTGATTGAGTTGAGATTTATGGCAGATGGTGAAGTGGAAAGTGATTCAATTGACCAGGTATGTTGTTGTTGTTGTACATCTAATGTTCCACATGTTTATTAAAACACAATCAAATCTACTGGCAGGGTTCAGATTGCATAAACTTTAAAAGTCTTAATACCTACTAGTACATTTTGAAAAGCGTTGAAAAGCCTACGGTCGAGTAACATATATGACTTAACAACAACACTCCTGACCAGATTATTGAACATACTCTTTATCAACTTGTAATCCTATAAAGTTTACATTTATAAACTGACTCGAACACACATTTCAGTTTACACCCTGAGTCATCTTGACTGTCTTGTTCTCATTTTATTACCTATACGAACATGTACTGAGATTTGTATTAATGATGCGACAGATTTTATTGGACGACTTGACAATAAACGGCTATAATCTTCTCTCACGATATTTTTGTTTAGCTTACATGAATCGAATCAATTACATTTTCTGAGAACGTTATTGCATGAAAAAAATGCAGACCATAATAGTCAAGATGACTCAGGGTGTAACTGAAATGTGTGTTCGAGTCAGTTTATAAATTTATGTAAACTTTATAGGATTGCAAGTTGATAAAGAGTATGCTAAACAACGCTTTTCAAAATGTACTAGTAGGTATTTTATTTTAAAGTTTATGCAATCTGAACCCTGCCAGCAGATTTGATTGTGTTTTACTAAACATGTGGAACATTAGATATACAACAACAACAACATACCTGGTCATAAATGTTGAAGTCGTAGACGTCAGGCATAATTTGGGATTTAAAAAGAGTTTTCACTGACTGTGGAATTATCGGTTGAGATATTTCGGTTCAGATACTAGAACCTTCATCAGTCGGATGTTAATGGACTTGATGGTTTGTTGTGGGCTATTGAATCACTTTTGGTCACTTTCCACTTCACCATCTGCCATAATCTCAACTCAAATGTAAGCGTAAAATCAAGTTCTAATGGAGCGAAAATCGAGGTGGCTAATTTGTTCGTAGGGGACAACCACCAGCGTAAGCGGTTGTTCGGAAAGTTTTCCCGCAAAAGTGACCTTCCAAAGCAGTCTGAGTTTGCTTCTATTAGGCAACACAGACAGTTGAATGAACAAGTTGTGATGATAAATCTTGCTCTAGGGGAAACATTTCGGCGATTGGTTCTAATATTATAAATGTTAAATAGATGCACCAGAGTACATGTAATTTCAATATAAGGAATATCTATGGATTAAATATTCTTTTTTTGTGATCACGTGTCGCGAAGTGACTTTGTGCCCCCCCCCCCCCTCCCCCCCCCCAGTTTTACTAGGCTTGCTATACGGCCCTCTGAATATTATCAAAAGCAACCTGGCAACACGCTAGAGCAACACAACTCGAGGTGGTAGACCCCAGTCTCCCGCAAAAGTCACGTGACTTTCGCCAAAAAAAGTCGCTGAAAAAGTTGAGTTATAAGTCGACATTTGGTTATAAAAAAGAGTAGGCATGGCCCTTCAGGGGCTCCGTATTAAAGTGATCCAGATTTCTATTTTAATTTTTTTTATTAATTTTGCCGAATTTGTCCCATGCAATTCAAAATGGCGGCGAAAAACAACCGTACGTGAAAGGGCTTATTAACATTTCATAGTTGTGACGTAGTTAGAATGTTTATAACTGAGATTTAGCTGGTAGAAAGTGCCTAAATTATCTGAATGTTTGTCAGTTTTGGACAAACATTCATCTATTTATGATATTTAGTAGTGCGCATGTCCGATAGAGTGATTAAACCTGGACGTACACTAGCTGTCAGTGTTTATTAGGCAGGGCCGTAGCCGCCAGTTTTTGAGTGGTCCGGTTAGTGGTCCGGTTTTCAAAATTGGGAAAAATAGTAATATAGTCACTCACTGGACACACACAAAAGTGGTCCGGTTGAATCCGGACCAACCGTTCTGGCGGCTACGGCCTTATTAGGTCCAAAGAAAAACAAAAGAGTGAGTGTCTAATAGTGTGTATTGGTGTAGTTTGTAATGCCCAGGTTTATTGGAATCACTCTAATCAGTGTACTTATATGTTATCGGGCAATTTTGGCTCGATTCGGCAAAATTGTTTACGTAGACCAGCTTACCGGGACTGGGCACGAGTTTACCGGTCACCCTGTGTTAGGTTTCCCAGTCTTTTTGGCCGTGTTACAAAATGGAGGACAATGTTTACATTCATTTACTCGATTTGCTGTAAGATTGGATGGATTTTTCGATAATAATCGTACTTTTAAGCGAAAAATATTTACAGGGATTCCTAATATGGTAAGTACAATGCCCAAATATGGTAGTCGAAAAGCTGTAGAGCAACAGCACATTTTAATGGGGGATTTCTTGATATATTTCATTTTTATTTTTATTTTTTTATTTTTTATTTTACTCTAAAATTTTCATACAATGTGACATATATAATTTATAATAATAGAAAAAGAGAAAAGAAGAGCCTGAGGGCTAAATTAATACCCATGGCAAGACCAAACGAGCCGTGATATATGCCGAATCGAACCAAAATTGCCCGATAACATATTCCACATTCTGTCAAAAATTACATTTTGTATATCTCACGAGTGAGCTAGCGCAGCGAACGAGATATTCAACACGAGAAGATAAAATTCGTATCTCCAAGCGACCATGTAATATTCTGTTTATTATATAATTATCGATGAAACATTTTTTTTGTTTTAAAATAATTTTTACTTTATGATATGATATCTTCACATGTAATAGGGTCTCAATTGGGGGGGAGGCAGCGTATACGCTTAACTTAACGGCTAAAGTTTTGACCTTTTTACGTGCGCTCATATGGGTTCAGACGTGAAAATTCAATGAAAATGGTTACAAAATCTCTTTACGGTTAATTTGTTTTTACGTCTAACGGCTAAATTTTAGGCCTTTTTACGGCTAACACTTACCCTCCGTGGTAAAGATAACATGTTAATATTAATATCTTCACGTGTGAAGATATCAATTTTTCGAAAGAAGAGAAAGATAGATATTTCATCGATAATCATAACTCATTGAAGGGTATTATTTTTCAAACGAAGTAGGAATGTTTCCGTAGTTTCCTTTTTTTCCGGCCGTTGTTTCTTCGATTGCGAGATGCCGAGCAATTAAATAGAAATAGGCGATCACCGACCGGCCTCACACAGAGCTGATCACATTCCGCGCGCTATTATATTTTGGCGATCCATCAAAATACTTCTGTCGAATGCATAAGGGTTTATCATGTATTTTCAAAACTCATAGGACAAAAATATGATTGTCGTAGCTGGAAAGAGCTCGTTGAAATTAGTAAAAATGTGAGGTTTGGAAAAGATCGCTTCACAAATTGCGAAGATATGAATTTTCACAAATCGAAATTTTATATGAAAACCTTTGGAAATTTACGCTGGTAGGCAACTCGCTTGCCTCCAACAAAGGTTTTCTAACCGTTATCATTGAAGTGCGACCTTCAAAACAGCTTGTCAGGTTTGAAATAGCTGGATGTCAATCAAACAACATGGGCGTGTCCAGACTTTAACCAATCATGACAAAGCCAATTTGATTGACGGCTGTCTAGACTGAAGTTTGTCTATAAGCGTTGTAGTTTTCAGGGTCGCACTTTCAACGATAATGGTTTTCATATAAAATTTCGACATTTGAAAATTCATATCTTCGCAATTTGTGAAGCGATCTTTTCCAAACTTCACATTTTTACTCATTTCAACGAGCTCTTCCCAGCTATGATAATCTTTTTTTTTGTCCTTTGTCTCCTATAAGTTTTGAAATTACATGATAAACCCTCATTGACGTAATATATCAACAACGAGTGCGAGTGTTTCATCAGGGGTTCAAAGCATTAATTTTTCATATATTTGTTCATATTGGGATGTCATCAGGGGTCGGGTATACTAGGTTATATTCTTATTGGGTGCGACGTAGTGGTACTGTATTGTAAAGGGGACTTCGTGTCCTATTATACAACACCTGTCTTATGGGCGAATCTTGAAAATAAAATAAATAAAATAAAATAAACTAATGTATGGCTTCTCAACGAATTAATAATAAATGATTATCTGAATTGTTCTTGAGTCTCCTGAGAAAAGAACATAATAATTGCTTTTGTGTCTTGGCCTAATGAGTCACCTCGCAAGTATTAAGCCGCATCTACACGAACAAGTTTTCCTTGACAAGGAAAAATTGGCGATGTTTTTGTCGTCTACACGAGCAAGTCTTCCTTGTCAAGGAGAAATTGGCGATGTTTTTGTCGTCTACACGAGCAAGTCTTCCTTGTCAAGGAAAACTTGTCAAGGAAAATTTGCTCGTGTAGATTGGGCCGCCGAGTTTATGTTTGTTAAAAATTAAAATAGCTTCAAATTCGAACAAGCAGTCAGGTAGTCTAATGGATAAGTAGTGAGCGTAATGTGCGAAGGGTCAGTGATTCAACTCTGGTTGATGATTTATCGCTATATTTTTTTTCATGATAAGTAAGAGGTAGTAAGTCTACTAAGTTAAAGGTAAGTAACATCAAGATACATCCACCTGAACCGAATCGTGAGAGCTGATTGGTTATTGAGCTACTGAATTATTAATTAATGAGTTTGAGAATGGCCAATCGGCTTCCAACAATATTGTATCGAAGACATAAAAGTAGGCGGCAAACACGACTAACTCGCAGCCTTTAGAGTTCTAGTTAACTGCAAACAAGCAACATTCTGAACTGTCTGTAAAGTGTGCTGCATGCAACATCTGTTTTCAAAAATGCTCGGGGTTTCTCTCTGCAGTCAACTGATTACTTCAGGTAACTAATAATAATAATAATTAATATTTAATAATAATAATAATGCTAAAGATGTTATTGATCAGTTGTTGTACTAGAGTGGTTTTCATTAACCCGTGAAACAAAGTGTACTAATTAGAGGTGTAATAGTCAGATAAACACAATAGAAAACAAAAGAATTAGAGTGAAGTAGTGCTAAATACGCTAAAGTGTTAAAGTACGAACGCATACAATTCAAAACTAACAGCGCGCGCTCGTGCTAGAGCGAGCGAAAAGTGTCTTTATAAATTTGATTTCGACAACATGGAGGTGGTTGACAAAGAAAAGAACGGCCATCAAAGACTTGGCACTCATCTCAAGATTCAAATTCAGGGAACGATTATATAAGAATACCAGATCGACATTTATAAGACACGTTTCGCTCGCTCTAGCACGAGCGCGCGCTGTTAGTTTTGAATTGTATGCGCTCGTACTTTAACGTTTTCCATCACACTGAAGAAGGTCTCTGATCAGAGACCGAAACGTCTGTTTGAAAAATATTTTTCAATAATAATTATAAACTTCAAGTCAGAGACAACACCTATATTCTTGTTATTATGTTACCTGACTGTAACTTCACAATTTTTAACGCTAAAGTGTATTTCACGGGTTTATGAAAACCACTCTAAAAGCTCGCTTATTGCTGCTATTTAATTCGTCTTTCAACCTCATTAAGTAAAAACATGTTATTTACAATGTGTTCGCTACTTCTAAGTGTTTTTTTATTATAGTTTTTTCCAGTTCATACCGTTTTTAACTCCTGAAAAAGTTATTTAAAAGTTATAACTTTGTTACTATGCATCCATTTTTGGCGAAAAATAAATTCATTTTCGTCGTTGTTTCTCGTTTCTTATTACGGTGGCCCTTCAGTTGTTTTAGATTGTTTCTATTTTATTTTTTATATTTCGTTTACGATGAGAAAATGCAGTAATTTTCACATTTTAGGTTCATTGATGGGCAACGTTTTTGAAAACAGGTGTATATAGAAACAATATTTAATTTTAAGGACAACACGAAGGTCTTTAAGCCCCGGTCAAACGTGACTACAAGTCGATGCAAGTCTCTGCAAGTCGACTTGCGAGTGCTTGTGTCACGTTTGACCGCTAACTTGCAACTTGCAGTGACTTGCACTCAAATTTGAGCAAATTTGCTGCACTGAAGTCACTGCAAGTCACTGCAAGTCGCTGCAAGTCCCTACAAGTTCCTGCAAGTTAGCAGTCAAACGTGAACGCAAGTCAAAACTTGCAGAGACTTGCAGCGACTTGCAGTTACGTTGTGTTTTTGTAAACATGTTTAAACAAACTATATTGAAAAACACTGAAAAACTGGGAGAGAGCCAGAGAGAGAGAGATATAAATAGAACGTGCTCATTGGTCATGGAGATGTAGAGAAGCTCATATTCACATTTCATACAAGAAACTAAGATTATCTAGAATATAGAATCCATGGGATTCTAGTAAGCTAGTTACCATAGTAACACGTCAAAAGTCGTATCTGGAATAATCCAATAACTTCTTGAACAACAGTTCAATCAACACGTACGTCCAATATTCTAAGCTTAATTTACAAGTACAAATCTAATCTAATAAGTGTCGACAACAGCTGATATGTTTCCCAGCAAGATCTCAATAACAACTCTTATGTCTTGCGCAGTAGAGAACAAAGCACAAAGACACATATCATGTTTACTAAGATAATAAGTTACAGAATTCGAGTCTTCAAACTCATGTAGTTTGATAACTATCGAAGTATACTCAGATTTCAGTATTTTGTTATTATCCAGATTCACGGTACTTTCTATAGCCATAGAAATCGTATTGAATAAGATTACGTATAAACCTGTACTTTTAAGATTACGTTCAACTATTGATACGCCTAGTTATGTATTATTCTGACGTATAACGTTAACGTATTAGCATATGACGCTATTATAAATATAGTGCAGAAAGAGGTTGCACTGAACCTTGACTTGACTTCACTTCAGAGAGTACACACAGTACTTCACTTCAGTCATGTGTACAATTGACAGTTGAGAGTCGAACCATGACTTGAGAACAACAAACAATACTTAGCCAGGAAAGACCAATGTAACCCAATCCAGAGAGCTTCTAATAAACATCTTGTACCAACCATCAAGCCTACCGATTCTACTAGTTCACAAGTGGTAGAGTTACAGATATAAGCAAGTCCACAAATGGTAGAGAACCCGAGCAAGTCTACAGTCAGGTATAAACATTTGTTAATGTTGAGTAAAGCAAAAATGACGTGTATCAGCTTAATCCTTATGTTATCCATTGTCAAAAAACTACGTGCATGTAATGTCTATCTTTAAATGTTGCCATTACGTTTATATGTATCTTATCACAACGAATTCATCTTTTTGCATGTCAAAACTCATACCACTTTCATCCTTTCAAAATATGAACGAAATTGATTCCACTGTTATTCCTCATTTTCAATAGTTTTCTCAGTCAGAATGCCGGTGAATAAAAATGCCTTTCATCGCGCAATTAAGATTCGAGAAAAACGGATGTATTTTCGTCAAATCTTTGTACTAATCCTATTAGCCGCTTGTCCATTATTCCATAGTGCTATCACTCTTGATCATAAGTACTCGACTTTTGCAGAACTGTGTAATTTGTTTAGAGAAAGATTTTTGTCAACAAGCGATGAATGGTTTTTAAGACAAGAATTAACCAATAGAAAACAAAGCGAAAATGAGTCTGTATTAGAATACAGCGGAGACCGATTAAAATGTTGTCAAAGGTTAAATATTTCTAAAACGGAACGACACAACCTGATTCAGAGTGTTTTTTTACCTAGGATTCGAGAGCATGTCAAACTTTCCCATCCAAAGACAATAGATGAGGCGATTTCAATAGCTAAGATTAAGGCTTCTTTCACATCGAAAAACGCTAATGTCGTTACTTCAAAGGACCTTGAAAAATTTCAAAAGAACATGCTTTCTGCATTTCAAAAAGTTTCCACAGAAAGTCGTTCTCCTAAAGTAACTGCTTTTGACCAAGAAATACGTCCAGAACAGATTCCAAACCTAGAAAATCTGATTAAAAGCCAGGTTCAGAACGAAATAAGACGCCTTCACTTAGTACCGAGACAACAGAATAGGTTTTCAAACAGTCAAAGTGCTCAAAAAGGAAACTGTAGAGCAAGCTTTATGAATGATCGTTCCAGGACAAATTTAAACGGATACGGGGGACGATGGAACGGGCAAATTGTTCCCCTTGTGTGGTAAATAACCAGAATAAAAGTAAAACCCGTTTTTCGTTGAATTATTCTGACCAGAAAGCCACAAAACACAAATTTCTCAGTACAATTTGTCAGGATATGAACAAAGATCACATAGAATTTAAGACAACAATGGACGCCAAACTATTTTCAGGGACATTTCCCAAGGGAGCGGCTATCCGAAGCGCTCAGAACAATAGAGTCGGCAATCATCAATGTTTTCATTCTAACATAGGTGATAAAAGTCATATCGGCAAAGTTGCTGCTAATGAGATTTCATATATGAATTGCTTTGTCCAAACACCTGTTTTCCCAAAGCAATTAACTTTATCGGAACCGCCGGTAATTGCTACATTTTCACAAGATAGTCTTAATGAAACTGACCTTCCAATATCTACAATTAGTATAACTTCATTTCCAGATATTTCCGCAAACAATATTAAGGAAACAAATTATCATAATTTGGACTATCAGTTAACAGAGAACAACACTTTCTTATTTCTGATCGATACCGGGACTTCTAAATTAGTACAACATAATCCACAGCTCAGAGATCGTTTTAACGAAAATGCTGTTATTCGTTCAAGTCGTGCTGTTAATGGACAAAATATAACTATTTTAGGCCAAGTGCCCGATCCTTTTACGATTGGAAAGGAAATTTATACTGTTTTCGCTTTTGGAACAACGACTCGACGAATACTATTAGACATAGAGAATTATTTATTGAATGTTGACGGTAGTTCAACCACTAAGGATATTAGGGAGCCGCGCATAGTGATCTCTAACAATTTGACTGAGCACGAGATGCTAGTACAGTGTCCGCACGACAGCCCATTGGCCGGTCATATAGGTCTACGAAAGACATATGACAAGATGAAGACACGCTATTTTTGGAAAGGAATGCACAACGATTGCGATGGTGTTGATTGTTGTGTTTTACCAATTCCTTTAGAATCAGCTTTTGAAAGATTGAGTGTCGATTTGGGACCTTTTCCAGAAAGCCACTCAGGAAAACGATATATCATTTGCTTCATCGATGCCCTACCAAAATGGCCCGAAGCATTTGAGTTTAGTAATCCGCGCGAAGTGTATACTACACTTTTTAATCTCTTTAAGACCATTGGTCACGATTTTAGTAGATACGTGCGATTAGCTTTTGTTACTGAATTAGAAGATTACTTCTCGTTTTATGTGCAAGATAAGTTTAATGATCAACTATTAGACAAGAAACCAGATATCAGACCTACAGATTTAGGCAAAGATACTCAGAATGTATTTGATGGTTTGTATAGTACTCATTTAAACATGAAGTCCTTTGTACTCGATTACACAACTAGGACAAAGAAACACTTAACTAAGCAATTTCATAACGAACAAATTTTATAACCAACAAGATTTGCTATTGAAAAATTCACTTGAGAATAATGATATTGAAAGAAAAACGCGTTCCCACAGAAGAGGACGTTTATATTGATGATAATAAGGTCATAGAAGATGACAAAAGTACGATTAAGGATTTTTCAGTAGTAACTTTTCCAGTTTATAATTTGTTTGTATGTAAACAAACATGGTCAGTGATAAACCGCGTAAATGACCTATTTTTGTTTGTTTTACTGTTTATGCAAAGTGTGCTTTCAGTAGTTTTTAATTTCTCAACGATCATGACTATCGTTAAGAATTTCAAGTTGATTATTACAAAGACTATTTTTTCCTGTAGCGAAGTTTACAGAGGTGCCATTTATGATATTTCAAAAGATAACGATTATAACATTGTAGAAACGACAACGAGAGAAGACAATGATATGCAAAAGTTAATTACTAAGCGTTTATCAAATTGGATAACTGATCAACATGCTATATCTAGAGATACCGTTAACACGATTAACACTTTCGATATACCATTACGCTTTGATTCAGAACCAGTTATCTCAATGAATTTGCGATTTCCGTTCGACCCAGGAATAGAATTATAGATTTTTTTAAACGCAATAAATTCAATATCGACATATCAACAAAGACCACGTTATTGTATGTTTGTCACGTCATGCACAGCTTTGTATTGAGACAAAAACCTCTTCTTGTACATTTGTGTTGTGTACAATGTACCATTGAATGTTTTCAACGCTGATACATTGACTTCATGCTTCTATTCAACATGACGCATTTGTTTGTTCCGAGACTATAGCTCAACGATCCCCAACAAGAAAGTTCTTGGATTCAGTTGATGTACAACAAATTCATCCCCAAGATTCAAGATTCAAGATAATGATATTCTACATATCATAGAACATTGCCTAGATTATGGTAAATTGCCTCCATATCTAAACAGCGGTAACCACAAAGACAACGATAACAGACAACGATGTCCAACGACAAAGACAACGACAACGAAAACTAAGGTCAAGCTACAAGATCTTCCAAGACATATTTGCAAGCCTGAAGAATTTCCAAGCATCAAAGCCACAGACAACGATGTACAGACCAGAATCATCCAAAACGAACTTTGACAATAGTCAATTTAGACAGCTGTAGGTAGTTTAGACAGCATATTTACTCATATTTATTCTTGTACACTTCTAAGAATGGTTCTAACGTTTATTCATTCTTTCAGAGTTTTGGCATCAACCGAACGTTAAGAAGTTCTCAGAGGTATTTTCACAATTTTTCTCAGGTTTCATTTTTTCAGTATTGTAAACTTCTTACAATATTTTGGTGTAGGGATTTCTATATTCAACTTTCAATTTTCGATATTTTCAACATTTTACAATTTTTGGTGTCGGGAAACCATATTTACTCATTCAAAAAAAAAAAATTTTTTTTTTGGGATCAATATTTAATCATTAAGCATTACAAATACCACGGTACAGATATTTATTGTCTTTCATACAGTCCTTATCTCGCAGAGCTCGAGTCTGGGGAGGGAGAACTGTAGAGAAGCTCATATTCACATTTCATACAAGAAACTAAGATTATCTAGAATATAGAATCCATGGGATTCTAGTAAGCTAGTTACCATAGTAACACGTCAAAAGTCGTATCTGGAATAATCCAATAACTTCTTGAACAACAGTTCAATCAACACGTACGTCCAATATTCTAAGCTTAATTTACAAGTACAAATCTAATCTAATAAGTGTCGACAACAGCTGATATGTTTCCCAGCAAGATCTCAATAACAACTCTTATGTCTTGCGCAGTAGAGAACAAAGCACAAAGACACATATCATGTTTACTAAGATAATAAGTTACAGAATTCGAGTCTTCAAACTCATGTAGTTTGATAACTATCGAAGTATACTCAGATTTCAGTATTTTGTTATTATCCAGATTCACGGTACTTTCTATAGCCATAGAAATCGTATTGAATAAGATTACGTATAAACCTGTACTTTTAAGATTACGTTCAACTATTGATACGCCTAGTTATGTATTATTCTGACGTATAACGTTAACGTATTAGCATATGACGCTATTATAAATATAGTGCAGAAAGAGGTTGCACTGAACCTTGACTTGACTTCACTTCAGAGAGTACACACAGTACTTCACTTCAGTCATGTGTACAATTGACAGTTGAGAGTCGAACCATGACTTGAGAACAACAAACAATACTTAGCCAGGAAAGACCAATGTAACCCAATCCAGAGAGCTTCTAATAAACATCTTGTACCAACCATCAAGCCTACCGATTCTACTAGTTCACAAGTGGTAGAGTTACAGATATAAGCAAGTCCACAGAGATACAGATGACTGAGAAGAACATGAGACTTCAACCACTTCAGACATCGCTCCATGCATATATACAAACGCCATATAAATTAGCAAAGCATGTTTTTACAATAACAAAGCGTAATCTCGCAATCTGATTGGCTCTCAGCCGTTGTCAATAAGAGTACAGAGCCAGCGCGCGCTTAAAACACTTTTTCTTTCAAACTGTTTCCTTGTTTTTTGACTTTGTTATTGTAATAAAAAACAAATTGCAGATGTTTTTGTCGTTGTCTGTACTCTTATTGACACACACTTGACGTCATAAAATGTCCAAAACTTGGCAGAGATGAACATTTTATGACGCCAAATGTGTGTCAATAAGAGTACAGACAACGAAAAAAACATCTGCAATTTGTTTATTCGCTAGCCCTCCACAATCTTGTACATCAAGTCAGCTAGCATGCTCTAGTAGTGGGGCACGTAAATACTCTTCCAAGAACAGTGAGGAATAAATTGATTGATTGATGCCTTGTTGATGCCCAAGAGCTCACGAGCCCCGTGAATACAGTTTAAAACCGGACACCAGCAATAATGATGATTAATTGCATATTTTATTCACCTGAGCAGGTGCGTTTGTATTTAAAAATTGCCGGAAAGAACAAAATATGTAAACGTTAGAATTTTTCTCTCGTTCGGCTGGAATTTATTCTAATCGATTAACTAAACAAAGGTCAGACTGAGCCGGGTTGGGTGCAAAGTAAATCATAGAATACCTGAAAGTTTGTAGAATAAACTCATTGAAATGGTAATAGTGGTTTTAAAATTGTACAGTTATCACGCTAAAATAATTGAAAAATTTAGAATATCGCGGCAAAAGTCGAAAAATCGATTTCGCTCATATTACAAAGTTAGATAGGCTAGGGTGTTACTGGAATCGCTGTGTAGTTAGTTTAATGAAATAGCGTTGTGTTTTCGAGAAAAACGCAAAACTCTGATTTCCGTCGAAAATCGCCTATGAAGACAACAAATCGTGACTCCAGTTTTTAATCGTCTCGCATCACAACATGAGCCACGCAATCGCTCTAAAAATACCACCACGTGTTATACGATCTCTAAACTTACTGACTGTGTGATTATCTGGATAATTACTCAATATTTTGCGTGACAGGAAAATTATTTCGTAGACCTACATTTACGTTGACCGAAAGTATGCTCCAATAAAAAAAATATTTTCACCATGTGGTAGTGCAAGAAATTGTTTGAGCAACAAGTGAATGAAAACTGGAATGTTATCCTCTCAAATGCTGGAGAGATCTACCTGGGCAAATGAATTAGCGTAACG
Organism: Actinostola sp. cb2023; assembly: GCA_033675265.1. Lineage (NCBI taxonomy): Eukaryota > Metazoa > Cnidaria > Anthozoa > Actiniaria > Actinostolidae > Actinostola > Actinostola sp. cb2023. The sequence goes on from JAUJYZ010000386.1 coordinate 46,557, forward strand.
GGAGAGTGTTTTGAAATCAGTTGAAAATTAGCATTTTCTGACCTTTGAGGTCATCACTCACGCTTCGCTCTTGTGATACTTCCGTACTTTGACCACTTTGACCGTTTCAAATAGTTTGTATTAGCTATGAAATTGTATTTTAAAAGTCTTCACGAAGGTTGAAGGAAATTCTTACCTCATCTGAAGCGAAAACCTGATCGAGAGTCGGAAATGCAATAGATGGCCATCTTACAATCACAAGTATATAACTGTCAACACAGGAAATCCTCCATAACTCATGAGATTTTCCACTCATTGAAGACATCAAGGGTATAATAATAAGTCTCCTTAATATCAATACCGGTTGTACAATTTTAAAACTGATTTGAGCTCAGAAGACGCCATATTAAAGAGTGTTGAAATATGTCTCGGCTGAAATCGAAGGCACTTATGCTAATTATTGTCTGTCAACCATGTCGTTGTACTACGTTTCTATTTTTGAATTCATCAAGCAAATCTCAGTTTTTGATATATTTTTGGATATATAATATATATGTTACCCTGGTTCCAGAGGTGCTTTATATGGAGGGGGAATTGACTCGGAGACTTCCCATGTGAAAGGGGCGGAGATGATCGTCGTCTCTTTTAGGGGTATAAATTATGGATGTTGGTATCACTTGGTCACGATGGAACGACAACTTATTAGTCGGCTAAGCATCTAATACGGCTGTGTATTTTTACGAGCGAGCCAAAATACATGACGAGTAAAGATTCAAAGCCGTATTAGATGCTTAGCCGACTAATAAGTTGTTTATTATATTTTTTGTCAAAGAAACTAGCTATTCTGGTGAAAGAAAAACATCGAATTAAAGTGAAAACTTGGAAATCTCTGTACGAGCGCGCGCTAGCCAATGTAGAATTCTCGCACGCTGATTGGTTAATTTTCATCGCACGATTCTGCATGAATGATTGGAAAGCCAGTTTGAAGTAACTACCCAAAATACGGTTCCATATTTCGCGCGTTCTTGTGCATATTTCGTGCGTTCTTTGACAAAAAATATAATAATGATGATTAATTGCATATTTTATTCTCCTAAGCAGGTGCGTTTGTATTTAAAAATTGCCGGAAAGAACAAAATATGTTAAACGTTAGAATTTTTCTCTCGTTCAGCTGGAATTTATTCTAATCGATTAACTAAACAAGGTCAGACTGAGCCGGGTTGGGTGCAAAGAAAATCATAGAATACCTGAACGTTTGTAGAATAAACTCATTGAAATGGTAATAGTTGTTTTAAAATTGTACAGTTATCACGCTAAAATAATAAGGAACAGAATACATATAAATACTTTTAAGTTAAAATCGCTAAAATATTCTGTCTACACGATCACGTGCTGGCAGCCATGACACCGGGGAGCTAGCAGGAACAATAAGATCATTTTACATGAGAAATAATTCAATTCTTTAGGGGAAAGGAATTCCTTTATCCTGTATTCCTTTATCCGTGTATTGCTAGTGGACTTTTGTTTCTAAGTACTAATTATAAATTAACTATAATTATTTCATGGATTGAGTTGTTTGAGAGCTATTCACTCTATTCACACTCCATAGAAATAGTCGCCAAACCGAGGCTGGTGCATTTAAAACAGCCTATACTGATTTTTCCTGTTCTCTAGCTATTTTTATTCGAGACTGTATCACTCTCCCGATATTTACAGACATTAACTCTTATTATACATTTTAGAAATGGTCGCCAAACCGAGGCTCGGATGCATTTAAAAACAGCCTATACTGATTTTTCCTGTTCTCTATTTTTATTCGAGACTGGATCACTCTCTCGATATTTACAGTCATTGACTCTTATTATACATTTTAGAAATAGTCGTCAAAGCGAGGCTGGTGCTTCTGGTTTTGTTGTTACCATGGATACATGTGATGGCCCAAACTTGTAGCTCCTCGAGGTACACCCAAAGTCATTTCCAACTCCAAGGTCACGTCAGTAAAACCGTCACCGTGGCAACCAAGGCCCTTTGTATTGCTCAATGCAAACTACACCAACATTGCCACAGCATGAACTTCTACCAAAGCAAAAGGGTTTGTGAGCTGAACAACGCTAATCACTTGTCCAACCCTGAAAGTCTTGTCCCCTCAGCTGATGGTGAATACATAAACTATCATGAACACCCTCCAGCCAAATGCAGCAACAAGCTATGCAGTGAACCGCTGGAATGTGTGATTGGCAGGGACGGAAAGGACGTGTGCTGTGATCCAGGTAATGGTTTCCAGAGCTGGGAAACGCACGCGCGTAATGTAATGTAATGTACATAGAATTTACACCATGCATGCGCGCGGTCGCTTCCCGGTTTCTCCACTAAGAGTACCGAATGTTTTATTCCACCAAACGGCCTACCTTCATTGAACGTCCCATGGTATTCTCCACCCTCCTTCACGGTCTTCTCCACCAATTTCCTCCATCTTTCCTCCTCATTGTTTTCTTTCCATGGTTTCAGGTCACATTGTTCTATTTTTTCCACGAAAATCTACGACAGACTTTGTTGTTGCTGAGAAGCCTTTCGTCAAGACCTTGACAGCCTTCACGGTCAGCATGTGGGTCCAAATGGCGAATGATTCCAAGACAAACCAGTCTACTACCACTCTCTTCAGCTATGCCATTAGTGATAGTATTGATAACGAGTTATCTATTGAAATTGATGCGAGTGAAGTCTGGGTTTCGATACGAGACGTAATTACACGGTAGGTACTTGATCACAGAGAAAGATCAGACATCCTCGGAAACTAAAGGCTGTGGGAGATAGAAATTGAAGCAAGTAGTCCAAGGACTCAGCAAAGACCAATACAACGTATATTTTTTTGGTGACTATGTTTCGGCTATATAGCCAGACTAGCCTTCTTCAGGTTATGGAGAGATTTACAAATGGTAAATACAAATATATAGCTATTACACAATGAGACGAAACAGAAGATGATAAATGACGTAAAAACATTACAACATAGATTAAAAGATAAAAAACTACGTTGATCACGCTTATTGAGACCTAAAGGTTCAAGTGTTTTCCCTTTATCTATGAGGTGAGCTTCTCTGGCTTTACGTATGGAGTCCTTGGACTACTTGCTTCATTTATCTATATGTTTTTGACCAGTAGATCTATACATTAGATCCAACGTTTTCTGGCAGGATACTCGTACATGGCTTTTGCTACGTCTCAAGTCTTCATATATAGAAATTAACCATTACATTGTATTCAATGGCCACGTGAACATGCAAACCTGCTTAAGCCGAATCTACACAAGCAAGTTTTCCTTGACAAGTTTTCCTTGACAAGGAAGACTTGCTCGTGTAGACGACAAAAACATCGCTAATCTTTCCTTGTCAAGGAAAACTTGTCAAGGAAAACTTGTTCGTGTAGATGCGGCTTTAATCATGCGCTGAATTTCTATTAATAACAATACGTTTCGTGAATAACAAAGTTTAATATTTTATTTGGAAATATGACGCGCGTCGTTCACCGTTTTCCCGCCATGCCCAGTCTGGCAGATTAACCGAAAAAAATTGTCATGCAAAATATTGGATTGGCACTTTTGGTTCGGATGAATCCAATAATTGTATACTACTTAAAACTTCGGCCACGAACTATTACTCGTTTTGGTTTATATTTCTAATCATATTTTTGTAATCTTTATTCAACAGACATAATATGCCTGAAAATTTCCTCGATGAAAAATGGCACCATGTTTGTTTAATTTGGGATAACAGTTTGGGAAAATACCATTTCCACATCGATGGAGTCCAGATATTTGAAGGTGTCGTGGCAAAAGGTGACCAGATCAGAGCACCAGGTGCAATAGTTCTGGGACAAGACCAGGATGATTATATCGCAGTTTTCCAGGAGTATCAGAGCTTCAAAGGCAATCTCACCAACGTTAACATGTGGGACAAAGCTCTTGATCCTTCTGGAGTTACAGATCTTGCCAAACGATGCCCTACGGGGGAGGGGAACTTGGTGAAGTGGTCACATCTTTATGCCAAGCTGAGACATGGAGCTGTTCAGTTGGTTTGCCTATCCTCTTGCATGTAAATGTATCAGTTTTTAAACTTTGCCTCATGTAGTTTATCGAGTTTTCGAATGACCCAAATGAGTTATCCAAATTCTACTAGCTGGAAAATTTTAATAAGCAAGTAAGCAGACAATTACAAAGACGTCATGTATAAAGGTAACTATCAAAGTCTTACTATCCAACTGACTGGTTGATTGAAATAGAAGAACAATAAACATGAATTAATAAGGACTAGAGCTTAGTGTAATAAGTAAAGACGTCATGTATAAAGGTAACTATTAAAGTCTTACTATCCAACTGACTGGTACGTTGATGAAAATAGAAGAACGATAAATATGAATTAATAAAGACTATGGCTTAGTGTAATAAGTAAAGACGTCATGTATAAAGGTAAATATTAAAGTCTTACTATCCAACTGACTGGTTGATTGAAATAGAAGAACGATAAATATGAATTAATAAGGACTATAGCTTAGTGTAATAAGTAAAGAAGTCATGTATAAAGGTAAATATTAAAGTCTTACTATCCAACTGACTGGTTGATTGAAATAGAAGAACGATAAATATGAATTAATAAGGACTATAGCTTAGTGTAATAAGTAAAGAAGTCATGTATAAAGGTAAATATTAAAGTCTTACTATCCAACTGACTGGTTGATTGAAATAGAAGAACGATAAATATGAATTAATAAGGACTATAGCTTAGTGTAATAAGTAAAGACGTCATGTATAAAGGTAACTATTAAAGTCTTACTATCCAACTGACTGGTTGATTGAAATAGAAGAACGATAAATATGAATTAATCAGGACTATAGCTTAGTGTAATAAGTACAGACGTCATGTATAAAGGTAACTATTAAAGTCTTACTATCCAACTGACTGGTTGATTGAAATAGAAGAACGATAAATATGAATTAATAAGGACTATAGCTTAGTGTAATAAGTAAAGACGTCATGTATAAAGGTAACTATTAAAGTCTTATTATCCAACTGACTGGTTGATTGAAATAGAAGAACGATAAATATGAATTAATAAGGACTATAGCTTAGTGTAATAAGTAAAGACGTCATGTATAAAGGTAACTATTAAAGTCTTATTATCCAACTGACTGGTTGATTGAAATAGAAGAACGATAAATATGAATTAATAAGGACTATATAGCTTAGTGTAATAAGTAAAGACGTCATGTATAAAGGCAACTATTAAAGTCTTATTATCCAACTGACTGGTTGATTGAAATAGAAGAACGATAAATATGAATTAATAAGGACTATAGCTTAGTGTAATAAGTAAAGAAGTCATGTATAAAGGTAATTATTAAAGTCTTACTACTATCCAACTGACTGGTTGATTGAAATAGAAGAACGATAAATATGAATTAATAAGGACTATAGCTTAGTGTGTAATAAGTAAAGACGTCATGTATAAAGGTAACTATTTAAAGTCTTACTATCCAACTGACTGGTTGATTGAAATAGAAGAACGATAAATATGAATTAATAAGGAGGACTATAGCTTAGTGTAATAAGTACAGACGTCATGTATAAAGGTAACTATTAAAGTCTTACTATCCAACTGACTGGTTGATTGAAATAGAAGAACGATAAATATGAATTAATAAGGACTATAGCTTAATGTAATAAGTAAAGACGTCATGTATAAAGGTAACTATTAAAGTCTTATTATCCAACTGACTGGTTGATTGACATAGAAGAACGATAAATATGAATTAATCAGGACTATAGCTTAGTGTAATAAGTACAGACGTCATGTATAAAGGTAACTATTAAAGTCTTACTATCCAACTGACTGGTTGATTGAAATAGAAGAACGATAAATATGAATTAATAAGGACTATAGCTTAGTGTAATAAGTAAAGACGTCATGTATAAAGGTAACTATTAAAGTCTTACTATCCAACTGACTGGTTGATTGAAATAGAAGAACGATAAATATGTAAGGGTTAGAGAATAACGCGAGTGCTTTATGGGATTTAGAGCTCCGAGCAGCAGATAGAAGGCCACGAGGCGCGTAGCGCCGAGTGGCCCTTCTATCAATGCGAGGCGCTCTAAATTCCATAAAGCACGAGTGTTTATTCTCTAACCGTTTTAGAATATAGTCATACTCACGAGAGTATTCTTTGACTGCATGTCAGTTGCTTTCCCAAAGGAATACTGATTTCAAATGCAAATACGCTTGCTGTAGTCAGTTGTGTGTGACTTCAGTGGAGTGAAGATGAATATCCGATGGCTAGCTTGAGGCTTTTAAATACGAAGCTTGCAACGCTAGAAATCACCGGTATTTGTTGTGGAAATGAAGAGCAGAAATCTCAAAGTTTCTTCAAACCAGTTAGAACGGACGAAATTGAAAAATGAGTGAAATAATGGACACCAAAGAAAACTCAAGAACGATGTGGACATTTAATATATTGAAAGATTGGGCTAACTATATCGCAATAATCATACGGAGAACTTGGATGACTGATGAATATCCGTACATCTACACTTCTTGTAGAACATGGCCGAGAAACTCGTTTGTGATTTCATTTTGAACAGTAAGTGACTCGCTACGTTTCTTTAGTGTTTAGCATAGCCCGGGTTATGATCTGTATTTCTCATGTATCAGTATTCATGTATATATCTAATAACTGTCGAGATTAAACTAAAATTGCATTAGAATATGTTTTGTATATAGTTTAGTACACGTTATATATTAGAGTGCAAATATTATATCCGTGAAAAATTAGTTAGTTAACTATTTCATGGATATAATATTTGCACTCTAGTATTCTCTAAGTTAGTCATTAGTATTCCCTATATAGAGAATACTAATAAGGCTTTGTAACAAAAGAAAACAAAGAGCTTTATTAGTATTCTCTATATAGAGAATACTAATGAGTCCATTGTTAAAGCCCTATTTGTTACTTTATGAGATATAGAGCACACAAATGCTGGGCGCTGATTGGTCGAGTGAGTATGACTATATTCTAAGAATTAATAAGGACTATAGCTTAGTGTAATAAGTAAAGACGTCATGTATAAAGGTAACTATTAAAGTCTTATTATCCAACTGACTGGTTGATTGAAATAGAAGAACGATAAATATGAATTAATAAGGACTATAGCTTACTGTAATAAGTAAAGACGTCATGTATAAAGGTAACTATTAAAGTCTTACTATCCAACTGTCTGGTTGATTGAAATAGAAGAACGATATATATGAATTAATAAGGACTATAGCTTAGTGTAATAAGTAAAGCCGTCATGTATAAAGGTAACTATTAAAGTCTTACTATCCAACTGACTGGTTGATTGAAATAGAAGAACGATAAATATGAATTAATAAGGACTATAGCTTAGTGTAATAAGTAAAGAAGTCATGTATAAAGGTAACTATTAAAGTCTTATTATCCAACTGACTGGTTGATTGAAATAGAAGAACGATAAATATGAATTAATAAGGACTATAGCTTAGTGTAATAAGTAAAGACGTCATGTATAAAGGTAACTATTAAAGTCTTACTATCCAACTGACTGGTTGATTGAAATAGAAGAACGATAAATATGAATTAATAAGGACTATATAGCTTAGTGTAATAAGTAAAGACGTCATGTATAAAGGTAACTATTAAAGTCTTACTATCCAACTGACTGGTTGATTGAAATAGAAGAACGATAAATATGAATTAATAAGGACTATAGCTTAGTGTAATAAGTAAAGACGTCATGTATAAAGGTAACTATTAAAGTCTTACTATCCAACTGTCTGGTTGATTGAAATAGAAGAACGATATATATGAATTAATAAGGACTATATAGCTTAGTGTAATAAGTAAAGACGTCATGTATAAAGGTAACTATTAAAGTCTTACTATCCAACTGTCTGGTTGATTGAAATAGAAGAACGATAAATATGAATTAATAAGGACTATATAGCTTAGTGTAATAAGTAAAGACGTCATGTATAAAGGTAACTATTAAAGTCTTACTATCCAACTGACTGGTTGATTGAAATAGAAGAACGATAAATATGAATTAATAAGGACTATAATAGCTTAGAGTGATAAGTAAAGATCCGTGACAAAAGATGAATTGTCTTTTCTTCTTTTCGATCGTATTATCCTTCCTCGTCACGTGACGTGTGATCTCAAGTGTGACGTCACGGTTGAAAGAAACTCGCACGCAAATCCTCAGTTCTCTATGAAACAGCGCAGCCAGTAGCGTAACGACATCTACAATACAACCTTGAAGCCGACTGAGTTCAACCTTTTACGAACAGTTCTCTTAAAGGTAAAAAATGTCGATGTTTGATGATCTTTTATATTAGTTGTAAACACAGATAACGTGACAAAACATACACGTCACATTTCAACTATTCCCATACATACACTCATGGAACTCATAATCAAAAATATCCTTGAAAAACACTCGATTAAGGCTGGTTGCCAGTTGTATTTTCAAGTATTCATTTCTGTACATTCGTTGTCCTGTATTCCTATCAGAAAAATGTACATATGAAGAAAGTTTTATTTGAATCAGTCGTTGTTAGTGGCATTAACATACTATGTCAGACATCCAGTCAAATTAATTATCATTCATATGTCGTTACTGGTGTACTCAAGGCTGCAAACCCCGGTGCTGTCGAACAATACCCTGTCCCCTTCCTCGAATACAGTGTAGAACATATATTAACGCAATGAAATTGAACGAACTAAAGATTTACTAGTTGACTGTATGTTTGTTGGGAAATAATTGAAATATTGTGTCATCACGCCAGGATTATATAGTTATTACATGTAAGTATACATTTTTTCTTTAGTTTTATAAACGTTTTCGATCATTCGATCATCATTCAGATTCAACATAAGTGGCAGAGCATGACATACACGTTCCTTGGTAAATTACATGGGACTTGTGGATGTTTTTGTCCTTCAACTGGAACCAAGAGGACATTTTCTTTGTTTTCCAGATGATTATGAATTTGTATTGGCCACGCGTGAAACGTTCCAACTTGCGCACAAAAGAACGGCTTTGGTGTTCGTTGTTCCTTACTGCCAGAAAAATGTACATATGAAGAAAGTTTTATTTGAATCAGTCGTTGTTAGTGGCATTAGCATACTATATCAGACATGTTATAATTCAATGCATGTGCCGTCGCGGGTGTACTTACTCCAAGGCTGGAAACCCCGTTGCTGTCGGACAATACCCTGTCCCTTTCCTCGAATACATACGTAGAACATTAACACAATCAAATTGAACGGACTAAAGATTTACTGGTTGAATGTATGTTTGTTGGGAAATAATTGAAATATTATAATAATAATATTATTATCAATCAGAACCTGCTCGTCACTGCGCTCAAAATCCTAATCACAAGTTTGAATGGAACATTATTAGTACAAGCTACCCGTTGGGAATACGGAAAACACTGGAAGCCCTTTACATTGCTAAATTAAGACCAGACTTAAACAAACAAGTTAAATCCTATCACCTAAATTTATTCCCTAGAGGCATCACTTAAGTATTTAATTTCATTCACCATTGACCTCGAGCATTGAATCTGATGATGATCGAATGATCGAAAACGTTTATCAAACTAAATAAAATGTATATCTTACATATGTAACAATATTATACTTGCCGTCTATGAATATACAAATGATCTTTCCTATTTTCAGATGTCTAAATCCATTGTGATAAACCGTCATGATTATCAACCTCTCAAACAAACTATTGCTGACCTGGAACAACAAACATCCCATCAGTCACAACATGAAAACAACGATCCATTGGAAGAAAACCACCTTTTCTCAGCCCAACAAGAACTGGGTCCATCCAAGTCTCAGGAAATTAGTACATGGAAATTAGCCTTGAATATGCTTAATTCCATGGAAGGTGTTGGGTTCCTTGCACTACCTTACGCTATCCACGAAGGAGGAATCGCCGCTGTTATCGCATTCTGCGTTCTACCTTTCATCATGGGATACACAGCCAATCTTCTTAGTGAAAGTCTTGATTATGAAGATGAATGCGGAGGAAAGAGAAGGCACCTATGGAACTACCAAGACATGGGCCGGAATGCATGTCTGGGCTCCATTCAAACCCATAACCTGGATTTTTCTGAGCACAGATCTCTTTCTCTGCGCAGTGTCCTACATCGTACTGTGTGGTTCTTTGATGTCACAACAGTTTCCACACGTTCCCATTACAGAGTCTCAGTGGGCATGTCTTGGAACTTTACTTGTTTTCCCCACTGTTTTTCTACAACGACTGTCCCAGATTGCATGGATTAGCTTGATAAGTATATTAGCATTAATAGCCACAACCGGTGTCGCGTTAAGTTATGAGTTTCAAGACATCTCTCAGTGGGATTTCCAGTCACTTTTATTCTGGGATACTCGTGGTGTTTTTGTAGGCTTGTCAATTATAACATTCAGCTATGGAATTCACAGTATTATTGTAACAATGGCAGCAGAAGTCTCTGATCAATCTAAATTCAAAGTAGCTTTAGATTGGACATACTTTGTCGGGGCGGTTTTCAATCTGGTTTTTGCACTTTCAGGATTTCTTATCTACGGTAGAGGTCTGGTACCAGTGAAGTCATTCTCAATAACCTACCTGCGGGGATACCAGCCAAAGTCATTGCAGTCTTTTTCACATTGAACGTTCTGTTGACGTATCCCATTTCTGTTCTTGTCATTGTGAGAAATATTGAAGAGTTGTCTGTTTATGAAAAGCTTACAAATAAGATCCCATCAACGATATGCTTTGTCTCGCTTCGTATCGCTTTAGTCTTAGCAATTTTAGGCTTTGCAGTTTGGATGCCACATTTTGCGTTGTTAAATGCTTTGGGAGGGTGTCTTACCATTAGTTTGTGCATTATTTTCCCAGGATTGTTCCACTTATGCTTAAATTACAAACAATTAACTAAACTTCAAGTATCAGTGGATGGGATTTTAGTAATCCTGGGAACCATTGGGTTCGGGTTTGGACTAGTGACAACCATCATGATGTTTGAAGTACTCTAGTAATTTATTGAGAGATTGTAGATTTTATTTGACAATACAATAATACGAAATGGTGGTATTGTTTTAAGGAAATAAAGGTTGATATGAAAATGGGCTGTGATCGATTGCGCACCGCGCAACTGCACCATTAGTGGATTCCAAATGAGACCCTCGATTTTCAACAGGGAGCCAGTACTCCCCTATTTATACGGGTATGTGCTGCGTGATAGGGTACGGTTATGACCTTTTAGTCAGGGATCGGGTACCCAGTATTTTGGTCTGGAATAGAGTTACGTTATGGCATACATATTTTTGCTTATGTCTGGCATAGGGCAATGCCCTGTGGAATTAATGCCCGAGTCATAATTCGGGAAAACACTACAATCTTGGACAAAACTGTTGGGACACTTCCAAGCTTGTGGGTATAATTCGGCTTCCAAACGGACATTAGCCTCTCTCCCCGACCCCCCTTCCCCAAAAACAGAACAGGGGGGACGGGGGTTAAAGAAATATAATGTCTACAAAATGCGTAGTGTCCCAACAGGTTTTGTCCAAGATTGTAGATAGCTATGACCTAAACCAGGTCAAGATTTGAATAACAATAGGAACTATTGTACAACAATAGGAACTATTGTTAGATATGCCTCGTTCTACAAAGGACATGTCTTTGTAGAACGAGCCATGTCAGTATTGTTATTCAAATCTTGACCTGGTTTAGGTCATTGCTATGTAAGGAGGGTTAGAGAATAACGCGAGTGCTTTATGGGATTTAGAGCTCCGAGCAGCTGATAGAAGGCCACGAGGCGCGTCGTTTTAGAATATAGTCATTCTCACGAGCCGTATTCTTTGGCTGCATGTGTGTTGCATTCCCAAAGGAATACTGATTTCAAATGCACATACGCTTATATGCAAAGCTGTTCAGTTGTGTGTGACTTCAGTGGAGTGAAGATGAATATCCGAAGCTTGAGGATTTTAAATACGAAGCTTGAAAAGCTAGAAATTGCCGATATTTGTTGTGGAAATGAAGAGCAGAAATCTCAACGTTTCTTCAAAGCAGTTAATAGAACGACAAAATTGAAAAACGAGAGAAATAATGAACACCAAAGAAAACTCAAGCACGATGTGAAAGATTGGGCTACCTATATCGCAATAATCATACGGAGAACTTGGATGACTGATGTACATCTACACTTCTTGTAGAACATGGAGAAACTCGTTTGTGATTTCATTTTGAAGAGTAAGTGACTCGCTACGTTTCTTTAGTGTTTAGTATATAGTTATGATCTGTATTTCTGTATCAGTATTCATGTATAAATCTAGCTGCTTAACGAATCCAAATAACTGTCGATTTATTGGATTATGATATAATATTTGAATAGTATTTGAAGATTAAACTAAGATTGTATTATAATATTTTTTGTATATAGTTTAGTACACATTATTATATACAGTCATTTGCAAAAATTCTGGCCGCCACGAAATATCAATATATCAGTATATCGGTGCATTATGGGTAATTATTATTATTAATTAAATAATACTAAATGAAGCAAAATTCACAAACAACAAACGTAAAACTAAAATAAACACCATACTAAATATTTATACCAACTTTGCTGGCGTTAACCCGCTTTAAGGGGAATTTTCGATTATTTAATTACCCTTAGAATATAGTCATACTCACTCGACCAATCAGCGCCCAGCATTTGTGCGCTCTATATCTCATAAAGTAACTAATAGGGCTTTAACAATGGACTCATTAGTATTCTCTATATAGAGAATACCAATAAAGCTCTTTGTTTTCTTTTGTTACAAAGCCTTATTAGTATTCTCTATATAGGGAATACTAATGACTAACTTAGAGAATACTAGAGTGCAAATATTATATCCATGAAATAGTTAACTAACTAAATATAGTACTAATAAATAGCACCAAATGCTTTATTATTGTTGTCTACTCAGTAGTAAAACTAGTAAGATGTTAATTAGTACTAAATGTTAGCGCTTATTTCACGGATATAATATTTGCACTCTAATATATAACTTGTACTAAGCTATATACAAAAAAATCTTAGTTTAATCTTCAAATACTATTCAAATATTATATCATAAACCAATAATTAAATCGACAGTTATTTGGATTCGTTAAAGCAGCTAGATTTCAGTACATGAATACTGATACTGATACAGAAATACAGATCATAACTATACTAAAAACACTAATGATTATTGCAATATAGGTAACCCAATCTTTCAATATATTAAATGTCCACATCGTGTTTGAGTTTTCTTTGGTGTTCATTATTTCTCTCGTTTTTCAATTTCGTCCGTTCTAACTGGTTTGAAGAAACTTTGAGATTTCTGCTCTTCATTTCCACAACAAATATCGGTAATTTCTAGAGTTGCCGAAGCTTCGTATTTAAAAGCCTAAAGCTTCGGATATTCATCTTCACTCCACTGAAGTCACACACACAACTGAACAGCTTTGCATAAGCGTATGTGCATTTGAAATCAGTATTCCTTTGGAAAAGCAACAGACATGCAGCCAAAGAATACTCTCGTGAGTATGACTATATTCTAAAACGGTTAGGGAGTAAACACTCGTGCTTTATGGAATTTAGAGCGCCTCGCATTGATAGAAGGGCCACTCGGCGCTACGCGCCTCGTGGCCTTCTATCTGCTGTTCGGAGCTCTAAATCCCATAAAGCACTCGCGATTGATCAGTATTGATATTTCGTAGCGGCCAGAATTTTTGCAAATGACTGTATTTAGAGTGCAAATATTTTATCCGTGAAATAAGCGCTAACATTTAGTGCTACGGTAATTAACATTTTACTAGTTTTACTACTAAGTAGACAACAATGATAAAGCATTTGGTGCTATTTATTAGTACTATATTTAGTTAGTTAACTATTTCATGGATATAATATTTGCACTCTAGTATTCTCTAAGTTAGTCATTAGTATTCCCTATATAGAGAATACTAATAAGGCTTTGTAACAAAAGAAAACAAAGAGCTTTATTAGTATTCTCTATGTTGAGAATACTAATAGTTACTTTATGAGATATAGAGCGCACAAATGCTGGGCGCTGATTGGTCGAGTGAGTATGACTATATTCTAACCATAATTAGCCGATTCTTTTTTTTGTCGTCGCTCCGTCACAAATCCCCAACGTTCCAACAGCGCATGCGCTTCAGTGTAAGTTTGCTATGAGGGCTCGACGATGATCGGCCTCAGTGAAATGACGACTCCATCGATCGACCATCTTTTTCCGTTCGGCGAAATCAAAATAAAATTAATAAAGTCATTATAATAAAGTCATTATTCCCCGAAATTTGTGTATGTCATATTGTGATTTCTATCATATGATCACTCAAGTGCTCAAAGTATTTTGTAGACGATTTCTCAACAAGTACTTCAGCCTGTTATAAGCCAGTATCCAAGATATATAAGTATCATTTGGCTTGCAATTTTTCTGTCTGGAAGGTATAGCACGTGTATTTCGATCAGATGTTCGTGATTAAAATGAGCTTCAAATTCACTCCAGATGTGAAGAATATATAGTAAAACACACTGTATTTGTTTTAGAAAACTTTATTCAGAATTTTCAGAGAAATTGTGTTTTTAGGTTTTTCAATAAAACTGCCATGCATGAGTAGAGCTTGGGCGACCTGCAAATTTACAAAGCGCATGCGCTGTAGGAACGTTGGGGATTGATGACGGAGCGGCGGGAAAAAAAAGAAGCGGCAAATTATGACTCGGGCATTCATTCCACAGGGCATTGCCCTATGCCAGACATATAAGCAAAAAAAAAATTTGCATATGCTTACGTACATGTGGCTAGTCTATATTACCTTGCACAAATCAGAGGCCCATGTACTATGAGCCTTCCTCTAGTAATAATCAAACGACATGGTGCCAGAGCGCTTTTTTAGACTTCGGTTTGGCGAAGAATTTCACGATGAAAAATAGAATGGCGGCCAAAATAATAATAATAATAATAATCCAAAATAATAATAATAATAATCCATGGAATAATAAGTTAGTTTTACCTTGCACAAGAACCATTTCTACATGTATCAATAATATATCACAGTTCTTGTCAATAATAATAATAATAATAATAATAATAATAATAATAATAATAATAAATAATAATAATAATAATAATAATAATAATAATAATTAGTTTCCATTAGTTTCCATTTCTCACACATATATCACAGTTCTTGTATAATAATAATAATAATACATAGTTAATACTAAAGGTTTAATCACAGTATATCTCTAGTTGCTTTACATCTGTGATAAGAAACTAAACTTAAAACCAAAAATAAATAATAATGATAATTATTACCAAGAGACCATGAGGGACAGAGAGGGAGTCTTCCAGTATAGGATCTGGGATATCTTAATTTCAATAAATCTATTTTTAGAATGCGGACGTCTGAGGAAATTAACTTCCGGTTCAAAGCAGATGTATTGTTTTTTTTAGGCCGAGTATTTTGACTCTGATTTTGACTGAAATCATATCAGAAAAGCATCGCAAGAATTTATTTTATATGGAAAGGAGTTGTTTAAGTTCGAACAGAGTCCAAAAGTCGCCTTGTGTTGTGGTCTGTAGGATTGAATGAACAACATGCATGGACGCCGAAAACTACTGCCAACTCAACAAGAAGGTCGCTGCATGAAGAAGGTCGCTGTTTGTACTTTCTTCTTGCTGTTCTGCCTTGAACAATTAAGAAAAACATTCCCAAGAATAGATGTAATCGATTTGAAAGTGCATTAAAGACTAAATCCGATGGAAAATCTAAGGAGAAAGTCGTGAAGATTGCTGGTTTTCCAAAAAGGCTGTTGATTGTTGTAGCGTGTGGATGCAAAGCTGCCGGCTTCGACGAAGACTTTCAAAGACGTATTTTCGTCTCTTTCGTCAAACTATTTCGTCAGAAAGTGACTTCAATTTCTTCTTGGATGTGGTTTTAGTGGTATCTTGTAATTATCGTTGTGGCGTTTGAAGAGTTTTCACAAGGCTATTCAAAAACAAATTTGCCGTGAAACATGACGATGAGCGACAAGACGAGTCACGAGTGAATCAAACAAGCAGTGAAAGTAAGCGTGTTTGTTGTGTATTTTCTTTACCTAAATTCTAAAATGACTTAAAAATGGATTGTGAATATTTTTTGTGTGCATGTATAACGGCATCTGAATGACTTGGAATCTCTGTAAAAACTACGGTCTACTTCGTTCAAGTTTTGATTCAACGTTTACTGGATTCACTGAGTCTACAAGTTGGCTTATGCCGCTTCAGTGAAAATAAAAAGTTGAGCGCAAAACCATTCAAAATGACTTTGTTATCCATCGAGTACCATTTCAAATAGAGGCCGCATCACCGGTATATTGTATTCCCTTGTTTATGACTTTGCTCAGTCAGAATCAAGTAATATTATTTCTCAAATCAGTTGATGCTGAAACGAATAAGCTTAAGCTTATGTTAGTTTATACCGAATTTCTGCCTGGTGCAGCACTTTGCCAAATTAAACTTGGGAAAGACACTCTCTCAGCAAAGAAAGGGAAACGAAAAATAACACTGATCAGAAAGCAGGTCTCAAATGGAAGAAGAATTAGACATTTTGGTGCAGATGAAAGAAGCAGTTTTGTTGACAAAAAGCATTCTCTAGTTTCTTTCCGCGGGACATTTACATTTTCTTTGTTATCATCTGACTCATTACTGCCGTCTCAAAAGTCTAATAATCTATAAATTATCCGAGCCATTTATAAAAAGTAAATAAAATTCAAAAAAAAAAAACAAAACAAAAACATGGTTTTATTTCGCCGGGATAGAGTAAGATAGATCTTAGCCGCCATCTACTTTGAACCGGAAGTTAATTTCCTCAGACGTCCGCATTCTAAAAATAGATTTATTGAAATTAAGATATCCCAATTAAGAATAGCGCGAGACTCCCTCTCTGTCCTTTATGGTCTCTTGCAGTGATAGAATCATGAATTAATAGACCTTTTTACCGATACGGCGGCCATCTTGGATTATGGAGAAATTATGGGATGCCCAGGCTGCAAGCTAGTAACATGTAGTAACCATTTGGCCATGAAAAACTACGAAAACCTAATTTAAAGCAATGAATTCAGTACAAAATTAAACAACAATACACAAAACATGTAGATATTAAGTCATACACCACTATGGCTAGCGTGACATAGAAAAATAATAGAGTCGTTTTCGTATGAGTGGGAAGTAGTAACGGTACGGTTCGTGCCGTGACCGTATCGCGCCATCATCGTGCGGTATCCAAGCATTCTGATTGGTTGAGAAATGATTTCGCGCGCTGCGATTTGTTGGATACAATGTCTTCAATTCCGTACCGTGACCGTAACTCCGTACCGTAGGTTTCCCACTCATACGAAAACGACTCTTTATTGACGCGACTCCACTCTCTACAGTTTTTGGGTCATTTGCACCCTGGGCATCCCATAATGTTTCAGCCAAAACAATAGAATCCAAAATGGCCGCCGTATCGGTAAAAAGGTCTATTCAGCTGCATTATTGTACATTCACAGCTTCTCGTTATGCTCCAGGACAACTTGCAAGTCATTACAGCACGATGCAAGAGCATCACGCAAAGAAGTTGGTATAGACACCGCTGTACACCGTGACAAAAGATGGTTTACATTTTCTTATCCCTGTTGGGAATAGCCTGCGTAGTTGGCTCTTGGGGAAGGGAGAGGAGAGGGGGGGGGAGAGGAGGGGAGCCGGGGGGATTGTGGAAAGAAAGGAAGGGGAAAGAAAGGAGGGGGGAGGGAGAGCCTGCCCGCAAGGCGGGTATTTTAGATAACCGCCTACTTTTAAACAACGCGAGATTGAATTTCACCAACCAATCAAACTGCGCCGGAAATGAGAGAGATTACAAGGTCAAGGGGCAATTCACGCGCAGAACCCAACAAAAATAGTAAATACTGGACAAAGATTCAAACTAAAACGCAACGAAGTTTCTTTGGGGTCGGTTAAAGTCAAGAAGTAATAATTTATTTGAGTTTAAATAAAGGTGTCTAGGTATCTATCTATCTATCTATCTATCTATCTATCTATCTATCTATCTATCTATCTATCTATCTATATCTATCTATATCTATCTATCTATCTATCTATCTATCTATCTATCTATAAAGCCGTAACTCACGTTCAAGGACTAAACCACGATACACGCCAAACGGTTGTGAAGATATTCAGCTGAGCCGCAGCAACAACTTGTTTTAATTGAACTTCTCTAATAAATGACATCCACTATAAAATATTAAAGGATTGGCTTGGTCTGGGATGTGTTAGAATCTGGCTGTTAATCACATGTCACTTTGGTCAATTTAGACCAATAGAAATTCGCGGCCTCTGGCGGCCGCGGGTTACCAAAAAACCCAGGGCTTGCTTGCCGGCTCTCAATCGCTTCCCTTCTCCCCAATCCCCCTCTTCGCTCCCCTCCTCGTACCCAGACCCATCTCCCCCTCCCCCCTCCCCCTCCCCCTTTCCCCTTTCCCTGCCCCAGAGAGCCTGGCTACGCAGGCTATGTTGGGAAATGCCAATAAATTTATTGTATTGTATTGTATTGTACGTGACGTGTGATCTCAAGTGTAACGTCATGGTTGAAAGAAACTCAAGCGCGCAAATCCTTCTCTGTGAAACAGCAGCCATGTAGTAGCGTAATGGCATCTACAATATAACCTTGAAGCCGACTGATTTCAAATTTTTACGAACAGTTCTCTTAAAGGTAAAAAATGTCGATGTTTGTTGATCTTTTATATTAGTTGTAAACACAGATAACGTGACAAAACATACACGTCACATTTCAACTATTCCCATACATACACTCATAGAACTCATGATCAAAAATATCCTTGAAAAACACTCGATAAGGCTGGTTGCCAGTTGTATTTTCAAGTGTTCATTTCTGTACATTCGTTGTCCTGTATTCCTATCAGAAAAATGTACATATGAAGAAAGTTTTATTTGAATCAGTCATTGTTAGTGGCATTAACATACTATATCAGACATCCAAGTATGTCAAGTTATTATTCATAGTACTCCAAGGCTGGAAATCCAGATGCTGTCGGACAATACCGGTGCTGTCGGACAATACCCTGTCCTTTTCCTGAAATACAGTGTAGAACATTAACGCAATCAAATTGAACGGACTAAAGATTTACTGGTTGAATGTATGTTTGTTGGGAAATAATTGAAATATTATTATAATAATATTATACTTGCCGTCTATGAATATACAAAGCCGGATCTTTCCTATTTTCAGATGTCTAAATCCATTGTGATAAACCGTCATGATTATCAACCTCTCAAACAAACTATTGCTGACCTGGAACAACAAACATTCCATCAGTCACAACATGAGAACAACGATCCATTGGAAGAAAACCACCTTTTCTCAGCCCAACAAGAACTGGGTCCATCCAAGTCTCAGGAAATTAGTACATGGAAATTAACCTTGAATATGCTTAATTTCATGGAAGGTGTTGGGTTCCTTGCACTGCCTTACGCTATCCACGAAGGAGGAATCACCGCTGTTATCGCATTCTTCGTTCTACCTTTCATCATGGGATACACAGCCAATCTTCTTAGTGAAAGTCTTGATTATGAAGATGAATGCGGAGAAAAGAGAAGGCACATATGGAGCTACCAAGACATTGGGATGCATGTCTGGGCTCCATTCAAACCCATAACCTGGATTTTTCTGAGCACAGATCTCTTTCTAGCCGCAGTGTCCTACATCGTACTGTGTGGTTCTTTGATGTCACAACAGTTTCCACACGTTCCCATTACAGAGTCTCTCAGTGGGCATGTCTTGGAACTTTACTTGTTTTACCCACTGTTTTTCTAGAACGACTGTCCCAGATTGCATGGATTAGCTTGATAAGTATATTTGCACTATTAGCCACAACCTGTGTCGCGTTAAGTTATGAGTTTCAAGACATCTCTCAGTGGGATTTCCAGTCACTTTTATTCTGGGATACTCGTGGTGTTTTTGTAGGCTTGTCAATTATAACGTTCAGCTATGGGATTCACAGCATTATTGTAACAATGGCAGCAGAAGTCTCTGATCAATCTAAATTCAAAGTAGCTTTAGTTTGGACATACTTTGTCGGGGCGGTTTTCAAACTGGTTTTTGCACTTTCAGGATTTCTTATATACCTACGGTAGAGGTACCAGTGAAGTCATTCTCAATAACCTACCTGCGGGGATACCAGCCAAAGTCATTGTAGTCTTTTTCACATTGAATGTTCTGCTGACATATCCCATTCCTGTTCTTGTCGTTGTGAGAAATATTGAAGAGTTGTCTGTTTATGAAAACCTAACAAATAAGATCCCATCAACGATATGCTTTGTCTCGCTTCGTATCGCTTTAGTCTTAGCAATTTTAGGCTTTGCAGTTTGGATGCCACATTTTGCGTTGTTAAATGCTTTGGGAGGGTGTCTTACCATTAGTTTGAGCTTTGTTTTGCCTGGATTGTTCCACTTATGCTTAAAGTACAAACAATTAACTAAACTTCAAGTATCAGTGGATGGGATTTTAGTAATCCTGGGAACCATTTGGGTCGGGTTTGGACTAGTGTCAATCATCATGAAGTTTGAAATATTCTAGTAATTTATTAAAACATTGTTTTGTTTGACAATACAATAATACGAAATAATGGTATTGTTTTAAGGAAATAAAGGTTGATATGAAAATGGGCTGTGATCGATTGTGCACCGCCGTAGCAACTGCACCATTAGTGGATTCCAAATGAGACCCTCGATTTTCAACAGGGAGCCAGTACTCCCCTATTTAAACGGGTATGTGCTGCGGGATAGGGTACGGTTATTACCATTTAGTCAGGGATCGGGTACCCAGTATTTTGGTCTGGAATAGAGTTACGTTATGGCATACATTTTTTGCTTATGTCTGGCATAGGGCAATGCCCTGTGGAATTAATGCCCGAGTCATAATTCGGGAAAACACTAGATAGCTATGACCTAAACCAGGTCAAGATTTGAATAACAATAGGAACTATTGTACAACAATAGGAACTATTGTTAGATATGCCTCGTTCTACAAAGGACATGTCTTTGTAGAACGAGCCATGTCAGTATTGTTATTCAACTAATCTTGACCTGGTTTAGGTCATTGCTATGTAAGTAAGGGTTAGAGAATAACGCGAGTGCTTTATGGGATTTAGACCCAGCTCCGAGCAGCAGATAGAAGGCCACGAGGCGCGTCGTTTTAGAATATAGTCATTCTCACGAGCCGTATTCTTTGGCTGCATGTGTGTTGCTTTCCCAAAGGAATACTGATTTCAAATGCACATACGCTTATATGCAAAGCTGTTCAGTTGTGTGTGACTTCAGTGGAGTGAAGCTTGAGGCTTTTAAATACGAAGCTTGAAAAGCTAGAAATTGCCGATATTTGTTGTGGAAATGAAGAGCAGAAATCTCAACGTTTCTTCAAAGCAGTTAATAGAACGGACGAAATTGAAAAACGAGAGAAATAATGAACACCAAAGAAAACTCAAGCACGATGTGAAAGATTGGGCTACCTATATCGCAATAATCATACGGAGAACTTGGATGACTGATGTACATCTACACTTCTTGTGTAAAACATGGAGAAACTCGTTTGTGATTTCATTTTGAAGAGTAAGTGACTCGCTACGTTTCTTTAGTGTTTAGTATATAGTTATGATCTGTATTTCTGTATCAGCCGATTCATGTATAAATCTAGCTAGCTGCTTAACGAATCCAAATAACTGTCGATTTATTGGATTATGATATAATATTTGAATAGTATTTGAAGATTAAACTAAGATTGTATTATAATATTTTTTGTATATAGTTTAGTACACATTATTATATACAGTCATTTGCAAAAATTCTGGCCGCCACGAAATATCAATATATCGGGTGCATTATGGGTAATTAAATAATACTAAATGAAGCAACATTCACAAACAACAAACGTAAGACTAAAATAAACATTATACTAAATATTTATACCAACTTTGCTGGCGTTAACCCGCTTTAAGGGGAATTTTCGATTATTTAATTACACATAATGCACCCGATATATTGATATATTGATATTTCCGGTAGCGGCCAGAATTTTTGCCAATGACTGTATTTACAGTGCAAATATTATATCCGTGAAATAAGCGCTAACATTTAGTACTAATTAACATTTTACTAGTTTTACTACTAAGTAGACAACAATGATAAAGCATTTGGTGCTATTTATTAGTACTATATTTAGTTAGTTAACTATTTCATGGATATAATATTTGCAATCTAGTATTCTCTAAGTTAGTCATTAGTATTCCCTATATAGAGAATACTAATAAGGCTTTGTAACAAAAGAAAACAAAGAGCTTTATTAGTATTCTCTATATAGAGAATACTAATGAGTCCATTGTTAAAGCCCTATTAGTTACTTTATGAGATATAGAGCGCACAAATGCTGGGCGCTGATTGGTCGAGTGAGTATGACTATATTCTAACCATAATTAGCCGATTCTTTATTTTTTCGTCGCTCCGTCACAAATCCCCAACGTTCCAACAGCGCATGCGCTTCAGTGTAAGTTTGCTATGAGGGGGCTGATGATCGACCTCAGTGAAATGATGACTCCATCGATCGACCATCTTTTTCCGTTCGGCGAAATCAAAATAAAATTAATAAAGTCATTATAATAAAGTCATTATTCCCCGAAATTTGTGTATGTCATATTGTGATTTCTATCATATGATCACTCAAGTGCTCAAAGTATTTTGTAGACGATTTCTCAACAAGTACTTCAGCCTGTTATAAGCCAGTATCCAAGATATAAGTATCATTTGGCTTGCAATTTTTCTGTCTGGAAGGTCTTGCACGTGTATTTCGATCAGATGTTCGTGATTAAAATGAGCTTCAAATTCACTCCAGATGTGAAGAATATATAGTAAAACACACTGTATTTGTTTTAGAAAACTTTATTCAGAATTTTCAGAGAAATTGTGTTTTTAGGTTTTTCAATAAAACTGCCATGCATGAGTAGAGCTTGGGCGACCTGCAAATTTACAAAGCGCATGCGCTGTAGGAACGTTGGGGATTGATGACGGAGCGGCGGGAAAAAAAAGAAGCGGCAAATTATGACTCGGGCATTCATTCCACAGGGCATTGCCCTATGCCAGACATATAAGCAAAAAAAAATAGGCCCGCAATGCGTACGTACATGTGGCTACTATAATATATTACAATCAGGAGCCCATTACTAGGAGCCTTCCTCTAGTAATAGGTTCATACGACATGGAATGCACAAATTGGGCTATTTTTAGATATGCAAATTTCCGAAGAATTTCAAATTGAAAAATAAAATGGCGGCCAAACGGAAGACGCGCGGACTTGATCCAAAATAATGATATTCTTAATCCATGGAAGTCCAAGTCTATATTTACCTTGCACAAGAACGAGAGGAACTGTGTACAATGAATATATCACATGTATCAATAAACTGACATACTGCCAGAGCGCTTAGTGGCGACTTCGGTTTGGCGACTCACGATGTCACGAATATTCAATAATAATAATAATAATAATAATAATAATAATAATAATAATAATAATAATAATAATAATAATAATAATAATAATAATAATAATAATAATAATAATAATAATAATAATAATAATAATAATAATAATAATAATTAAAGGTTTAATCACAGTATATCTACATAGTAGCTTTACATCTGTGTGATAAGAAACTAAACTTAAAACCAAAAATAAATAATAATGATAATTATTACCAGAGACCATGAGGGACAGAGAGGGAGTCTTCCAGTATAGGGTCTGGGATATCTTAATTTCAATAAATCTATTTTTAGAATGCGGACGTCTGAGGAAATTAACTTCCGGTTCAAAGCAGATGTATTGTTTTTTTTAGGCCGAGTATTTTGACTCTGATTTTGACTGAAATCATATCAGAAAAGCATCGCAAGAATTTATTTTATATGGAAAGGAGTTGTTTAAGTTCGAACAGAGTCCAAAAGTCGCCTTGTGTTGTGGTCTGTAGGATTGAATGAACAACATGCATGGACGCCGAAAACTACTGCCAACTCAACAAGAAGGTCGCTGCATGAAGAAGGTCGCTGTTTGTACTTTCTTCTTGCTGTTCTGCCTTGAACAATTAAGAAAAACATTCCCAAGAATAGATGTAATCGATTTGAAAGTGCATTAAAGACTAAATCCGATGGAAAATCTAAGGAGAAAGTCGTGAAGATTGCTGGTTTTCCAAAAATGCTGTTGATTGTTGTAGCGTGTGGATGCAAAGCTGCCGGCTTCGACGAAGACTTTCAAAGCGTATTTTCGTCTCTTTCGTCAAACTATTTCGTCAGAAAGTGACTTCAATTTATTCTTGGATGTGGTTTTAGTGGTATCTTGTAATTATCGTTTGTGGCGTTTGAAGAGTTTTCACAAGGCTATTCAAAAACAAATTTGCCGTGAAACATGACGATGAGCGACAAGACGAGTCACGCGTGAATCAAACAAGCAGTGAAAGTAAGCGTGTTTGTTGTGTATTTTCTTTACCTAAATTCTAAAATGACTTAAAAATGGATTGTGAATATTTTTTGTGTGCATGTATAACGGCATCTGAATGACTTGGAATCTCTGTAAAAACTACGGTCTACTTCGTTCAAGTTTTAATTCAACGTTTACTGGATTCACTGAGTCTACAAGTTGGCTTATGCCGCTTCAGTGAAAATAAAAAGTTGAGCGCAAAACCATTCAAAATTTACTTTGTTATCCATCGAGTACCATTTCAAATAGAGGCCGCATCACCGGTATATTGTATTCACTTGTTTATGACTTTGCTCAGTCAGAATCAAGTAATATTATTTCTCAAATCAGTTGATGCTGAAACGAATAAGCTTAAGCTTATGTTAGTTTATACCGAATTTCTGCCTGGTGCAGCACTTTGCCAAATTAAACTTGGGAAAGACACTCTCTCAGCAAAGAAAGGGAAACGAAAAATAACACTGATCAGAAAGCAGGTCTCAAATGGAAGAAGAATTAGACATTTAATTTGGTGCAGATGAAAGAAGCAGTTTTGTTGACAAAAAGCATTCACTAGTTTCTTTCCGCGGGACATTTACATTTTCTTTGTTACCATCTGACTCATTACTGCCGTCTCAAAAGTCTAATAATCTATAAATTATCCGAGCCATTTATAAAAAGTAATCAAATTCAAAAAAAAAAAAAAAAAAAAACAGTTTTATTTCGCCGGGAAAGATAGATCTTAGCCGCCATCTACTTTGAACCGGAAGTTAATTTCCTCAGACGTCCGCATTCTAAAAATAGATTTAATGAAATTAAGATATCCCAATTAAGAATAGCGCGAGACTCCCTAACTGTCCTTTATGGTCTCTTGCAGTGATAGAATCATGAATTAATAGACCTTTTTACCGATACGGCGGCCATATAGGATTATGGAGAAATTATGGGATGCCCAGGCTGCAAGCTAGTAACATGTAGTAACCATTTGGCCATGAAAAACTACGAAAACCTAATTTAAAGCAATGAATTCGGTACAAAATTATACAACAATACACAAAAAAACATGTAGATATTAAGTCATACACCACTATGGCTAGCGTGACATAGAAAAATAATAGAGTCGTTTTCGTATGAGTGGGAAGTAGTAACGGTACGGTTCGTGCAGTGACCGTATCGCGCCATCATCGTGCGGTATCCAAGCATTCTGATTGGTTGAGAAATGATTTCGCGCGCTGCGATTTGTTGGATACAATGTCTTCCATTCCGTACCGTGACCGTAACTCCGTACCGTAGGTTTCCCACTCATACGAAAACGACTCTTTATTGACGCGACTCCACTCTCTACAGTTTTTGGGTCATTTGCACCCTGGGCATCCCATAATGTTTTAGCCAAAACAATAGAATCCAAAATGGCCGCCGTATCGGTAAAAAGGTCTATTCAGCTGCATTATTGTTACGTACATTCACAGCTTCTCGTTATGCTCCAGGACAACTTGCAAGTCATTACAGCACGATGCAAGAGCATCACGCAAAGAAGTTGGTATAGACACCGCTGTACACCGTGACAAAAGATGGTTTACACTTTCTTATCCCTGTTGGGAATAGCTGGCCTGCGTAGTTGGCTCTTGGGGAAGGGAGAGGAGAGGGGGAGGGGAGAGGAGGGGAGCCGGGGGGATTGGGGAAAGAAAGGAAGGAGAAAGAAAGGAGGGGGGAGGAAGAGCCTGCCCGCAAGGCCGGGTATTTTAGATAACCGTCTACTTTTAAACAACGCGAGATTGAATTTCACCAACCAATCAAACTGCGCCGGAAATGAGAGAGATTACAAGGTCAAGGGGCAATTCACGCGCAAACCCCACAAAAATAGTGAATACTGAACAAAAATTCAAACTAAAAAGCAACGAATTTTCTTTGGGGTCGGTTAAAGTCAAGAAGTAATAATTTATTTGAGTTTAAATAAAGGTGTCTATCTATCTATCTATCTATCTATCTATCTATCTATCTATCTATCTATCTATCTATCTATCTATCTATCTATCTATCTATCTATCTATCTATCTATCTATCTATCTATCTATCTATCTATCTATCTATCTATCTAGCTATCTATCTATCTATCTATATATAAAGCCGTAACTCATGTTCAAGGACTAAACCACGATACACGCCAAACGGTTGTGAAGATATACAGCTGAGCCGCAGCAACAACTTGTTTTAATTGAACTTCTCTAATAAATTACATCCACTATAAAATACTAAAGGATTGGCTTGGTCTGGGATGTGTTAGAATCTGTCTGTTAATCACATGTCACTTTGGTCAATTTAGACCAATAGATATTCGCGGCCTCTGGCGGCCGCGGGTTATCAAAAAACCCAGGGCTTGCTTGCAGGCTCTCAATCCCTCTCTTCTCCCCAATCCCCCTCTTCACTCCCCTCCTCGTCCCCAGACTCATCTCCCCCTCCCCCTCCCCCTCCCCCTCCCCCTCCCCCTTTCCCCTTTTCCTGCCGCAGAGAGCCTGGCTACGCAGGCTATGTTGGGAAATGCCAATAAATTTATTGTATTGTATTGTATTGTACGTGACGTGTGATCTCAAGTGTGACGTCATGGTTGAAAGAAACTCAAGCGCGCAAATCCTTCTCTGTGAAAAAGCAGCCATGCAGTAGCGTAATGGCATCTACAATATAACCTTGAAGCCGACTGATTTCAAATTTTTACGAACAGTTCTCTTAAAGGTAAAAAATGTCGATGTTTGTTGATCTTTTATATTAGTTGTAAACACAGATAACGTGACAAAACATACACGTCACATTTCAACTATTCCCATACATACACTCATGGAACTCATGATCAAAAATATCCTTGAAAAACACTCGATTAAGGCTGGTTGCCAGTTGTATTTTCAAGTGTTCATTTCTGTACATTCGTTGTCCTGTATTCCTATCAGAAAAATGTACATATGAAGAAAGTTTTATTTGAATCAGTCATTGTTAGTGGCATTAACATACTATATCAGACATCCAAGTGTGTCAAGTTATTATTCATAGTACTCCAAGGCTGGAAATCCCGGTGCTGTCGGACAATACCGGTGCTGTCGGGCAATACCCTGTCCTTTTCCTGAAATACAGTGTAGAACATTAACGCAATCAAATTGAACGGACTAAAGATTTACTGGTTGAATGTATGTTTGTTGGGAAATAATTGAAATATTATTATAATAATATTATATTTGCCGTCTATGAATATACAAGGATCTTTCCTATTTTCAGATGTCTAAATCCATTGTGATAAACCGTCATGATTATCAACCTCTCAAACAAACTATTGCTGACCTGGAACAACAAACATCCCATCAGTCACAACATGAAAACAACGATCCATTGGAAGAAAACCACCTTTTCTCAGCCCAACAAGAACTGGGTCCATCCAAGTCTCAGGAAATTAGTACATGGAAATTAGCCTTGAATATGCTTAATTTCATGGAAGGTGTTGGGTTCCTTGCACTGCCTTACGCTATCCACGAAGGAGGAATCACCGTTGTTATCGCATTCTGCGTTCTACCTTTCATCATGGGATACACAGCCAATCTTCTTAGTGAAAGTCTTGATTATGAAGATGAATGCGGAGAAAAGAGAAGGCACCGATGGAGCTACCAGGAAATGGGGATGCATGTCTGGGCTCCATTCAAACCCATAACCTGGATTTTTCTGAGTGTATTTCTCTTTCTAACCGCAGTGTCCTACATCGTACTGTGTGGTTCTTTGATGTCACAACAGTTTCCACACGTTCCCATTACAGAGTCTCAGTGGGCATGTCTTGGAACTTTACTTGTTTTTCCCACTGTTTTTCTACAACGTCTGTCCCAGATTGCATGGATTTATTAGCTTGATAAGTATATTAGCACTAATAGCCACAACCGGTGTCTCGCTAAGTTATGAGTTTCAAGACATCTCTCAGTGGGAATTCCAGTCACTTTTATTGTGGGATACTGGTGGTGTTTTTGTAGGCTTGTCAATTATAACATTCAGCTATGGAATACACAGCCTTGTCGTAACAATGGCAGCAGAAGTCTCTGATCAATCTAAATTCAAAGTAGCTTTAGTTTGGACATACGTCGTCGGGGCGGTTTTCAAACTGGTTTTTGCACTTTCAGGATTTCTTACCTACGGTAGAGGTACCAGTGAAGTCATTCTCAATAACCTACCTGCGGGGATACCAGCCAAAGTCATTGCAGTCTTGTTCACTTTGAACGTTCTGCTGACGTATCTCATTCCTGTTCTTGTCGTTGTGAGAAGTATTGAAGAGTTGTCTGTTTATGAAAAGCTTACAAATAAGATCCCATCAACGATATGCTTTTCTCTCTCTTCGTATCGCAATAGTCTTAGTCATTTTAGGTTTTGCAGTTTGGATGCCACATTTTGCGTTGATAAATGCTTTGGGAGGTTGTCTTAACTTTTTGTTGTGCTTTGTTTTCCCGGGATTGTTCCACTTATGCTTAAAGGGGAACTGAAGACACAATTTATTTTCTCAAGAAAGTTAGATATGACCTATATTTGCATTACTTGAGTATTATTTTTTGTAAATCTCTCTTAGATATCAACATAATTTACGTTCAATATGGAATATCATCCGCCATTTTGCCGTTTTACCGTCGGCTCAGTTCTTTTTGTTTGTGACGTCGTTTTAGGGGAATATTAAAATATGTTCACAACATTCTCTCGGGTACAAGAAAATACAATGCACTTACAATTACTCTATATTGTGACTGCACTTTCCCTTGGGAGAGGTGACGTCTGTTAAGGGGAATAATTACTGAAGTGAGCCGCGATCAATTCAGCGGTAATCTATGTCTTTTTACAATTCAACTCGAGTTTCTTCTCCATAAAAATGAAAACAATTAAATATTGTTTCAGAAAATGATTGAATACAACATTCTCTTTGTTTTTATCGAAAGATAAACTTAGGCTTCAGTTCTCCTTTAAAGTACAAACAATTAACTAAACTTCAAGTATCATTGGATGGGATTTTAGTAATCCTGGGAACAATTGGGTTCGTGTTTGGACTAGTGACAACCATCATGAAGTTTGAAATACTCTAGTAATTTATTGAAAGATTGTAGATTTTATTTGACAATACAATAATACGAAATCATGTTATATTCTAGTTCGCTCCCCCGCTCAACCGAATATAAAACATTTATCATGTAATACGCAACCACTTATAGGGTGTGTCCACACGAGCCGCGTGCGCTCTCTTTATTCACTCAATAACTATCAGTTAATACACATTTGTATTATGGTAATGCTAGTTATCAACGAGAGGTTGACTTATATAATATTTATTGTCAGTGAACCACTGAGACCAGGTAGCAATATGTAAGATATCATAAGTAGTATTTATGGAGTTTCAAGGAATGAGAAACCTGACCGTATCGTCTTGCAGTCATTGGGTATTTAAATTGTGGAGCGCTGAGTGCGACTGACGTTGGACGCGAATGACTACAACGTCCTCCTAACTGATTATATATTAGCGTCTCGCTAATGAAAACACTCCGCCCTAACACAACAACCTCACATACCGAAATGCACCCTATGCACGTGTTCCATACCCATGATAAATACATGTATTGTTTTAAGGAAATAAAGCCGGGTTGATATGAAAATGCGCTGTGATTGTGCACCGCCGTAGCAACTGCACCATTAGTGGATTCCAAATGAGCTCAAGATACTTAAGGGGCAGTGTCAAGCCTCACGCATGCGCATTAAAATCAAAACAATAACACTCGGTTGAGAAGCCTATCTTGCCCGTAGTGAGTTACAAAACCCCCCTAAAACCGTTCTAATCGCTAAATAAATGACCTACAGGACTCATGTAGATACTAATCTTTATTTAGAAAGCAATTTTAGAACTTCAATATATCAAAAGGACTGAATTCAAGAAGTGAATTCACGGCGATATCATTTTCCAACGGCCGATCAAATAAAACACAGGAAGCCCAACACATAAGTAGATGGTGGGAAGCTCACCGGGTTTACAAGTAGTTCTACGTGAGCTTTTCTCATGCACCGTCGTAGCAACTGCACCATTAGTGAATTCCAAATGAGCTGAAAGTACTTAAGGGGGGATTAACATATTTATTTGGCCCGTTGCTAGGGAAACTTTGAAGGCTCATAAAACTCTTAAAATCAATACATAAGGCATGAAACTTTCGGAATGTGTTAGTTGAGGGTAAAAGTTCGACATGTGATGACGTCATCACGTACGTCCTTATGACGTCATCGCATCGTAAAAAAACGACGTTTTTCATAGGGTTTTGATGAATTAAAAATATTTTGGTATAATATGAAAATGTATATCAAGGTGCAGAAGACTGAGCATGCGTTTTGCGTTTCAATGAAAATTGATTTTTTTATGGCAGTTTATTTGCATTTTTAACGACATTTTTGTCCATAACTTTTCCATTTTTTCTTTGTTTTTAAAATCCATGCTCAAATTTGTGGAGAATACTCTTTTTAGCAGATACATAAAGAAAAAAGTTAACTTTTTTGAAAATGTGAAAAGAACAGCGTTTTTTTCGAAATTGCCGTTTTTGTGGCTTGGGCTACCTGTGGTCGTTATAATTTTCGTTCGCAAGAAAAATACATGACAATTTAGGTGTGTTAGAAAAATGTATTTTCTGCACTTTCTTTTGGTTCAAGGTACATAAACATTTACCCAGAAAGGAAGATCGATATTTACTTGTCATTTGTGTGGTTTTCTCAGGGTTTGAAGCATTTTAATGCAGCTCAAATTATTAATTTGTGAAAAGTCTTTCGATACGGCAAAGTTTTTCAGTCGTGTTTTCAAGGTGTTTTCACCGATCTTCGACGTACTTCATCTACTGTTTGACATGTTTCATTTTGACAGGCAGAGTCTAGAACAACAACCTGTTGAGTAAGGTAATCTTTGATTGTTTTTTATTGATTTATCGGCGTTTTTTACTCTTAGGTTGAAGTTTTTGTGACGACAAGTCGACTTGTTTTACTTCGGTTCAATATTCTCTGTTGAGTGTTGTTGCTTTTGAACGACTCTTCAAGTGGAATTATCGCTTGCTTTCTTTGACTTCTTTTACTTTAAACTACTGCAGTCTATCATATGTCGAATATTTATTCATTGAACAAACTTAAAATTAAGAGAATAACGCTCAATAAAATATATAACTTGTAATTTTTGAAATGAAACTCGTGTATGTCTTACGGGAAAACACTGAGCGCTTGCTCGATGAAATCTCTTCTCATTCAAGCTCTGCATAGCAACGAATTACCATGACAACGAAATATGTTAATCCCCCCTTAAGGCCTGGGTTTTTTTTACAGAATTTGCCTAAAACAGTAAATTTGCATTAGTTGTGTTTGGAAGAGAATAATCAAAAGATTTTTGACTACATGATATATCTTAATAAACTTAACATTCTGGTGCATTTTTCAAGATAAGGGCTAGGTCACGTGACTTTTGACGTCACGAAAGGCGTTTCATGTTTTGGGGCGATGGATACAAAACCAACCAAAATGTGTTATGCGTTTTTAGCATTTAGTCTCTAAGTGACAATTAAAATGTTAAGTTTCATGAGATATATCATGTAGTCAAAAATCGATTTATTTGACCGCTCCAAACACAATTAACAGTGATAGAATCATGAATTAATTCAGCTGCATTGTTGTTACGTACATTCACAGCTTCTCGTTATGCTCCAGGGCAACTTGCAAGTCACTACAGCACGATGCAAGAGCATCACGCAAAGAAGTTGGTATAGACACCGCTGTACACCGTGACAAAAGATGGTTTACACTTTCTTATCCTTTCTTATCCTCAGTTTCTGCTGACAAAATAAATGTAGATGTAGATGTAGATTATCCTTCCTCGTCACGTGACGTGTGATCTCAAGTGTGACGTCACAGTTGAAAGAAACTCGAGCGCAAATCCTTCTCTGTGCAACAGCAGCCAGGAGCGTAACGACATCTACAATACAACCTTGAAGCCGACTGATTTCAAACATGTCGATGTTTGTTGATCTTTTATATTTGTTGTAAACACAGATAACGCGACAAAACATACACGTCACATTTCAACTATTCCCATACATACACTCATGGAACACATGAACAAAAATATCCTTGAAAAACACTCGATAAGGCTGGTTGCCAGTTGTATTTTTAAGTGTTCATTTCTGTACATTCGTTGTCCTGTATTCCTATATCACAAAAATGTACATATGAAGAAAGTTTTATTTGAATCAGTCGTTGTTAGTGGCATTAACATACTATATCAGACATGTTTTAATTCAATGCATGTGTCGTGGTGGCTGGAAACCCCGGTGCTGTCGGACAATACCCTGTCCCCTTCGGCGAATACAGTGTTAACGTTAACGCAATCAAATTGAACGGACTAAAGATTTACTGGTTGAATGTATGTTTGTTGGGAAATAATTGAAATATTATTATAATAATATTATACTTGCCGTCTATGAATATACAAAGGATCTTTCCTATTTTCAGATGTCTAAATCCATTGTGATAAACCGTCATGATTATCAATCTCTCAAACAAACTATTGCTGACCTGGAACAACAAACATTCCATCAGTCACAACATGAAAACAACGGGGATCGGCTATTTATCGAGTTAGAGGTTGAGTTGAGTTTGAGTTGAGTTTGAGTTACCGTTGAGTTACCGTTGAGTTACCTTTGAGTTAACCAAAAATTTTATATTTTTGGAACAATGTCTTACAGCGTTGTTTGAGATTCCCCAAGGGGGAGTATTGCCTATGGTGGCCTGGGGAGGGGGTGGGGGGTGGATATGATAAGGGAAACTGAATAAGCTACTGAATAACTCGAACTTAATAGAGAATAGATTGAAATATAAGGCACTTTTTAAACGGACCGCTTCTCAATATATTATCAATAAAATTCACTTTGACTTTGGCGAACGAACTTTCAACGACAGTAGTTTTACTCGAACAAAGGCATAGCGAAATGACTTCAAAATAATCTAGTGGTCGTTGTGCACGATGTCTTCGTGTGTGACAAATGCATGTGACCAGTGCCGCCGTTTATCCCCCCCGGGGGGGGGGGGGTGACTCCCAATAATTACATGATATATATGTGTGGCGGTACAGGGTCCAGGTTTTGGGCCATTTTATTCTCTAATCCAGGTTATATGAACGCATAAAAATCATTAATCCAGGTTTTAGCCTAAAAACATTTATTAATTTTTAATAATTTGCATAATGTGGTATCGGCGTTTCCTAAAACTCCGCATGAACAATAATAATGGCGTCAGTCAGACGTAAAGATGTTAGAGTGTTAGTCTGGCAAAATATCCTGACGACTGCATCGTATCAGATCGTCAATAAAAATTCGTAAATCCAGGTTTTTTTTTATTGGGAAATTCGTAAATCCAGGTTTTTTTATTTGGGAAATTCGTAAATCCAGGTTTTCGAGTGACAAATTCCAAAAACAGGGTCCAGGTCTGAACATCTTGCCGCACATACCTAACCATTTTTTAACCAAATGATAAAGGTTAAAAAAGCAACAAAATCCTACACATGGTTAAAAAAACTCAGTGACTGATCGCCTCGTGGATCCACACTACTTTGATGTTATGACGAAATTCCGGCATAATCAAATGCAATAAAAGAACATACACATACTATAAAACTGGTGATGTCAATTTGTTAAATATGAAAGAGTAAGACCAGCGAGTATTCCTTGGCCACTGACCGGGATATATAAAACACAGAGTGCCAGATGCGAAATGACTTTGGGGTGGTCTGTTAACTGAGTTTGTGGTGGCCAGCCAAATGCAATTATCCCAGCGCGTTTTTAACAGCTTCAGTACTGAAGCGCAACTGCATGATTTCAAGATAATTAAATTGCCTTTTTGTGTTTTCACATGTCAATCATGTTCTATTTTGAGCTTCTGGGGGTTACTCCCATATATTGGCTATATAGGTATGTACCGCCCGATAGGATAGGGTTCAGTTTCGAGTCCGCTTTCACCCAGCCAAAAAAGATCCCTTATCAATTAATATGGTACCTGTTTTGACGTTCGGGACGGATTAATTGGTCCTTGTATAAGGTCGCAAATTTGGGCTTAAAATGGGTAGCAATGTTCTCAATAGGAGTTCGATTTTCGGAACCGTTGGGCGGGACAGCACTATCCTAAATAATTTGCAGGACATACCCCCTTATTCCGGAATAGGAATACTTGGAATAATAATAATAATAATAATAATAACACTTTATTTAATGAGGATGTAACAGATAAAGCTATGCTTTTTTCCAATCTGGTCCTCCTGAAATGAAACTGAAACTGAAATAAATATTTTTTAAGAAACCCAACTGGCAAGGAGGCGAACCAGTTGGCTATTTACAAGCATGGCCGAGAAACTGAATTTGAACTAGGGATTGCCCAGAACAAATACAGTCGCAGCTAGTGGACAGGAATAATACGGAATGTCCGTTCAATTGAGTCTGTTCCGAGTTCCGGAATAAGCGGAATATATTCCAAACATTCTGCTCATCATAACAGAATGCTTGGAATATTCCGGAATAATGACGTCATCCGTCTGCCCCAGAATCTGGAATTATTCCTATTCCGGAATAAGGTCAATCGAACGCACCCTAAGGTTTACCATCACTGCATGCATTTGTCACACACGAATTATAAGTTATCGTGCACAACGGCCACTCAACGAATTCGCTAGATTATTTTGAAGTCATTTCGCTATGCCTTTGTTTGAGTAAAACTACTGTCGTTGAAAGTTAGTTCGCCAAAGTCAAAGTTAATTTTATCGATAATATATTGAGAAGCGGCCCGTTTAAAAAGAGCCTTATATTTCAATCTATTCTCTATTAAGTTCGAGTTATTCAGTAGCACGACCTTTAACATACCAGAATAATAGTTTCCCTTACCACCTCCCTCCCCCCTCCCCAGGCCACCATAGGCAATATCCCCCAGGCCACCATAGGCAACCCCCCCCCCCCCCCCCTTGGGGAATCTCAAACAACGTTGTAAGACATTGTTCCCAAAAAAAAAAATATTTTGGTTAACTCAACGGTAACTCAACGGTAACTCAAACTCAACTCAAACTCAACTCAACCTCTAACTCGATCGTTAATCTATCTCAAAACAACGATCCATTGGAAGAAAACCACCTTTTCTCAGCCCAACAAGAACTGGGTCCATCCAAGTCTCAGGAAATTAGTACATGGAAATTAACCTTGAATATGCTTAATTTCATGGAAGGTGTTGGGTTCCTTGCACTGCCTTACGCTATCCACGAAGGAGGAATCACCGCTGTTATCGCATTCTGCGTTCTACCTTTCATCATGGGATACACAGCCAATCTTCTTAGTGAAAGTCTTGATTATGAAGATGAATGCGGAGAAAAGAGAAGGCACCGATGGAGCTACCAGGAAATGGGGATGCATGTCTGGGCCCCATTCAAACCCATAAGCTGGCTTTTTGTGAGCACAATCCTCTTTCTCTGCGCAGTGTCCTACATCGTACTGTGTGGTTCTTTGATGTCACAACAGTTTCCACACGTTCCCATTACAGAGTCTCAGTGGGCATGTCTTGGAACTTTACTGTTTTTCCCACTGTTTTTCTAGAACGACTATCCCAGATTGCATGGATTAGCTTGATAAGTATATTAGCACTAATAGCCACAACCGGTGTCGCGTTAAGTTATGAGTTTCAAGACATCTCTCAGTGGGATTTCCAGTCACTTTTATTCTGGGATACTCGTGGTGTTTTTGTAGGCTTGTCAATTATAACATTCAGCTATGGGATTCACACCATTGTTGTAACAATGGCAGCAGAAGTCTCTGATCAATCTAAATTCAAAGTAGCTTTAGTTTGGACATTCGTCGTCGGGGCGGTTTTCAAAGTGGTTTTTGCACTTTCAGGATTTCTTACCTACGGCAGACGTACCAGTGAAGTCATTCTCAATAACCTACCTGCGGGGATACCAGCCAAAGTCATTGCAGTCTTTTTCACTTTGAACGTTCTGCTGTCGTATCCCATTTCTGTTCTTGTCATTGTGAGAAATATTGAAGAATTGTCTGTTTATGAAAAGCTTACAAATAAGATCCCATCAACGATATGCTTTGTCTCGCTTCGTATCGCTATAGTCTTAGTAATTTTAGGCTTTGCAGTTTGGATGCCACATTTTGCGTTGATAAATGCTTTGGGAGGTTGTGTTAACTTTTTTGTGTGCCTTGTTTTCCCGGGATTGTTCCACTTATGTTTAAAGTACAAACAATTAACTAAACTTCAAGTATTAGTCGATGGGATTTTAGTAATCCTGGGAACCATTGGGTTCGTGTTTGGACTAGTCACATCCATCATGAAGTTTGAAATACTCTAGTAATTTATTGAAAGATTGTAGATTTTATTTGACAATACAATAATACGAAATGGTGGTATTGGTTTAAGGAAATAAAGGTTGATATGAAAATGGGCTGTAATTGTGCACCGCCGTAGCAACTGCACCATTAGTGGATTCCAAATGAGCTGAAGGTGCTTAAGGCCTGGGTTTTGAAATAATTTGCCTAAAACAGTAAAGTTGCCTTAGTTGTGTTTGGAACAGAATAATAAAAATATTTTTGACTACAAGATATATCTCATTAAACTAACATTTTGGTGCATTTTTCACGATAAAGGATGGGTCACGTGACTTGTGACGTCACGAAAACACGTTTCATGGTTTGGGGTGATGGAGACCAAACCAACCAGAATGCTTTATGCGTTTTTAGCATTGTCTCTTAGTGTCAATTACGAATTAACCTTAACACCTGGAGACCATCATTCTTCACTTAAAGTGCATGCTACTTGAAGTGCGAGCAAACTACCAACCCTAAAATCGATCGAAGTTTAATTTAGCTGAAACTTTCACTGCTAAAATAATCTCAAAGACCCATACAATTACAGGTTAATG
>JAUJYZ010000386.1:84855-151233 GCA_033675265.1 Actinostola sp. cb2023
CATCCCTTATCTTGAAAAATCTACCAAAATGTTAAGTTTCACATGAGATATATCCTGTAGTCAAAAAATCGATTTATTTGTGCCGCCTCCAAACACAATTAACAGTGATAGCATCATGAATTTAATTCAGCTGCATTGTTGTTACTAACATTCACAGCTTCTCGTTATGCTCCAGGGCAACTTTCATGTCACTACAGCACGATGCAAGAGCATCACGCAAAGAAGTTGGTATAGACACCGCTGTACACCGTGACAAACAATGGTTTACACTTTCTTATCCTTCCTCGTCACGTGACGTGTGATCTCAAGTGTGACGTCATGGTTGAAAGAAACTCGAGCGCAAATCCTTCTCTGTGCAACAGCAGCCAGGAGCGTAACGACATCTACAATACAACCTTGAAGCCGACTGATTTCAACTTTTTTACGAACAGTTCTCTTTAAAGGTAAAACATGTCGATGTTTGTTGATCTTTTATATTTGTTGTAAACACAGATAACGCGACAAAACATACACGTCACATTTCAACTATTCCCATACATACACTCATGATATGGAACACATGAACAAAAATATCCTTGAAAAACACTCGATAAGGCTGGTTGCCAGTTGTATTTTTAAGTGTTTCATTTCTGTACATTCGTTGTCCTGTATTCCTATCACAAAAATGTACATATGAAGAAAAGTTTTATTTGAATCAGTCGTTGTTAGTGGCATTAACATACTATATCAGACATGTCGTGGTGGCTGGAAACCCCGGTGCTGTCGGACAATACCCTGTCCCTTCGGCGAATACAGTGTTAACGTTAACGCAATCAAAATTGAACGGACTAAAGATTTACTGGTTGAATGTTATGTTTGTTGGGAAATAATTGAAATATTATTATAATAATATTATACTTGCCGTCTATGAATATACAAAGGATCTTTCCTATTTTCAGATGTCTAAATCCATTGTGATAAACCGTCATGATTATCAACCTCTCAAACAAACTATTGCTGACCTGGAACAACAAAACATTCCATCAGTCACAACATGAAAACAACGATCCATTGGAAGAAAACCACCTTTTCTCAGCCCAACAAGAACTGGGTCCATCCAAGTCTCAGGAAATTAGTACATGGAAATTAACCTTGAATATGCTTAATTTCATGGAAGGTGTTGGGTTCCTTGCACTGCCCTTACGCTATCCACGAAGGAGAAATCACCGCTGTTATCGCATTCTGCGTTCTACCTTTCATCATGGGATACACAGCCAATCTTCTTAATGAATGTCTTGATTATGAAGATGAATGCGGAGAAAAGAGAAGTCACCTATGGAACTACAGGACATGGGGATGCATGCCTGGGCTCCATTCAAACCCATAACATGGATTATTGTGAGCACAAGCTTCTTTCTAGCCGCAGTGTCCTACATCGTACTGTGTGGTTCTTTGATGTCACAGCAGTTTCCACACGTTCCCATTACACAGTCTCAGTGGGCATGTCTTGGAACTTTACTTGTTTTACCCACTGTTTTTCTACAACGACACTATTAGCCACAACCGGTGTCGCGTTAAGTTATGAGTTTCAAGACATCTCTCAGTGGGATTTCCAGTCACTTTTATTCTGGGATACTCGTGGTGTTTTTGTAGGCTTGTCAATTTTAACATTCAGCTATGGAATTCACAGTATTATTGTAACAATGGCAGCAGAAGTCTCTGATCAATCTAAATTCAAAGACATACTTTGTCGGGGCGGTTTTTAAAACTGGTTTTTGCACTTTCAGGATTTCTTACCTACGGTAGAGGTACCAGTGTAGTCATTCTCAATAACCTACCTGCGGGGATACCAGCCAAAGTCATTGTAGTCTTTTTCACATTGAACCTTCTGTTGACGTATCCCATTTCTGTTCTTGTCGTTGTGAGAAATATTGAAGAGTTGTCTGTTTATGAAAAACTAACAAATAGGATCCCATCAACGATATGCTTTATCTCGCTTCGTATCGCTTTAGTCTTAGCAATTTTAGGCTTTGCAGTTTGGATGCCACATTTTGCGTTGTTAAGAGGCCGTCTCCCTAAAAACCACCCACTCAAATTCGCGCCTAAAATAATTTTTCCTGAAAACTCTAGCGACTGAAAGACTTTATCAAGGTTAGTACTAAAAACAGGTTTGGTTTGGTTCAAAATATTTTTCTGGCGGCGTTAGAAACCGTCAAACATTTTTGACCAGCCAGGGCCCAGTAGCGACGTCTCAAAACTTGAAATTAGGCATTATTCGTGGCGCTGTAGAAACTTCAATTCGCATCATCAGGCAATGAATTTCATGTCAAATTGCTCACATATCTTTTTTTAGTTTTCCTAGTAACTGAGATTTATTTCCTCAATTTAATCGTTGAAGCAAAAACAAGCATATTGTGACCCCTACTAATCACCACGGATTGAGGGCTCGAAATAACCTCGATTGAGACGCTGATTTCGCAAAAGTGGCACTTATCTGGCAACTCTAGCCTATGCAACCAAAAGAGTACAGTCCTTTATTGATACAAATATGTAAAAACCTGTGTACGTTTTCAATATTTCAGAAGTTATGGCCGTTTTTATAAGCACACGTGCAACATTTTGTGGTTTTCTGCTAGGTGCAAAATCGGCCTCTCTCAAGCAGAGTTAATTGAAAATAGGGCTTACCTTGCTTCCCAGCTCAAGGATATTTCCTTATTCATCCATACTTGAATCCTTCAGATACTTAAATTCACAAGTAGATCCTGTTAGAAGGTAGGCATTCCCTTCGTAACTTGAAGATGGCCATTGTTGAATCGCCTGTCAGCGAGCCAGAACTCGAAATCATGACTTCTTTTCGCGCTGAATAATCTCTTGCGAGATCAATTAAGTGCTGAATTATTTTGAGAATTAAAAAATGAACAGTCAAAAGGCTTAATTTTGAGGAGAAAGTCAACATTTTAGGGCTCTACATCGAAGAAAACTAGCCATCTAGACCCTCCATGTGTTGTTGCTTCCACAGAGGTCCGCTTAAATGAGTGAAACCGCTGGTGGAATGTATCGACACAACAGCGCGCACACAAACTTGGGTCTATGTATCAGCGAAAATATTTAAAATCCTATTATATCCTTTTATGCGAAAATATTTGTCGCTTGACAAGATAATTTCAGACTTTATAGTTTTTATCAAAATATCACTGACATGTTTACCGATTTGCCATCGTATGTTTTATAAATAATACAGCGATATTTTTTTGAAATCCAATATGATTTAATACATATCATTACATGACAGCCGTCTATTGTCATGATGAGTTCAGTATCTGTTATCAGTGTTATCTCAACCACAACTAATCATAGGCAAAGCTAGCGATGCCCTTCGCCGCGGGCTCGGATGAAACGTCGCCCCGAGCACGCGCCGAAGAGCAACGGTGGACTCTCGAGCATGGAGATATATAGGCTATACGTTCTTGAAAGTAATTCATATTACTTTAGCTGATTTCTGAATTCCAGTACCATTTCGTCCTCCCTCAGGCATACATACATACATATGTCGGGCA
Source organism: Actinostola sp. cb2023 (assembly GCA_033675265.1). NCBI lineage: Eukaryota > Metazoa > Cnidaria > Anthozoa > Actiniaria > Actinostolidae > Actinostola > Actinostola sp. cb2023. The sequence goes on from JAUJYZ010000386.1 coordinate 88,392, forward strand.
TTTGACATTTATGTCCAGCTATATAGAGCGTTGCTAATGTCTCACAATGGGGTCAGCATGCGCAATTGAAAGCAATTATATGTTACTGTAGCTATGGCTCAGTCAATTCCAGCGGTTGCCATCTCCCCCCTCTACCGTACCCCCAGGCATTTGTCGGGCATTGTCAAATTATCAATCCCAACTATGGGGCATTTTGTGGAGAAAGGCTGCCCCGGGGTAGGGCATTTGTCATTTACTCAAAAGTAGGAATGTTGTACTAGTTCTTAAAAATTATCAGGTGCTCTTAAAAGTATTTAATATTGCAAAATAATAATTCGAAACGTCAGGTAGCGCCTCACCGCCACATATTTGTATTTTCGTTTCAACGTGCGATTTTATGAGTTGTGCAATAATCAAATATGGACGACTCTGTCACTCAGTAAGCTGCAAGATTTCTGCGGTACCGATAGCGCTTTTGATGTCACTGAATTGGTTACAAAAACTGGCTTGGGAGAATATGCATGTGATTTCTATTAGTTCCCAGGGTGGGGCATTTGCACTCTTAGGCCTCTTCCACACTACTCCGTTTTCGTTTGAAAATGAATACTTTTTATGCGTTTTTACCGAGCATCCACACTAAAACGATCGAATTAAAACGGAGATGTTTATCTATGAAAGCGGAGACTTTTGAAAAACGCACGTCTATCGTTTTAGTGTGGACGGCAAAAACGGAGCTTTTCAGAAACGCTTACGTCACAACCGGAGCTTTTCAGAACTCAGCCCCAGTTTCCCGCGGGAATAGCCGATAGTATCGCTGGCGCTACTGGAGAATGCGTATTTGAAAACAGAAGAAACGTCGGAGCAGAGCCTGGTGGCGAAAACGCATCTTTGGATCATCGTTTTCATCCCCAAGTGTGGACAGTCGAAAACGATGTGAAAACGCTAGTGTGGACGCAGAGATTTTTATCCTTTTTTTCAAAAACGGATTAGGGTGGACGGGGGCATTAATAAACTTTTACCGGAGCCCCACTGCATGTGGGGATTTTGTACTGAATTATGAGGTGACCCCACCATGGTGCATTAGCAACTGTTTCGCTATGCGGCGGCTGCCATTGGCTTCAACTGATCTTTGTTTTATATTGACTTCTCATATGTTACAGATTCTGAAGATATTATGTTTGAAATAAAATACAGTTGAACCTCCCGTTGCAACTACTCTCGTAAGCGACCACCTTTCCTGAGCGACCAGTTTTCCAAAATACCAAAAGTTTCCAAGTCAAATCACTATAGTTGCTGAACCTCTCGTAAGCGACCACAAAGCTTGACATTTTGGGTGGTCGCTTACGGGAAGGTCTACTGTAGTACAACGTTTTCAGTAAGTTACGATTACATGTTAGTATCAAATGAGAATATTGACATATTTACCCGGTGGCATCTTGATTTCCGCTGCTAGCGACGTAACCGTTCATTAGTGATGATCAATTATTATCAATATTAGCAGATTAGTACATTTCGTTGATAACGAAACAGCAACGCTCTGGAAATAAATGTCAAATGCCCGTGGGGGAGGACAAGGTAACCGCTGGAATTCACTGAGCTATTACTTTTAAATGGCTCTAAGAAGGGGAAGCACACTCGCATTCAGAAATCAGCGACAGTAATAATTGATTTCAAGAACGTATAGCCTACCGGCATATATATCGCAATACGTACCAAAACATACTGTAGTCCCAGCCTAAATTTGTGAAAAAAAACTATAAATTCTGAAATTATATTGTTGAGCGACAAATATTTTCGCATAAAAAGAAGTAGGATTTAATCTTTTCGCTGATAGATGACGATCATAGGCCCAAGTTTGTGTGCGCGCTGTTGTGTCGATACATTCCACCAGCGGTTTCACTCATTTAAGCGGACCTCTGTGGAAGCAACAACACATGGAGGGTCTAGATGGCTAGTTTTCTTCGATGTAGAGCCCTAAAATGTTGACTTTCTCCTCAAAATTAAGCCTTTGACTGTTCATTTTTTAATTCTCAAAATAATTCAGCACTTAATTGATCTCGCAAGAGATTATTCAGCGCGAAAAGAAGTCATGATTTCGAGTTCTGGCTCGCTGACAGGCGATTCAACAATGGCCGTCTTCAAGTTACGAAGGGAATGCCTACCTTCTAACAGGATCTACTTGTGAATTTAAGTATCTGAAGGATTCAAGTATGGATGAATAAGGAAATATCCTTGAGCTGGGAAGCAAGGTAAGCCCTATTTTCAATTAACTCTGCTTGAGAGAGGCCGATTTTGCACCTAGCAGAAAACCACAAAATGTTGCACGTGTGCTTATAAAAACGGCCATAACTTCTGAAATATTGAAAACGTACACAGGTTTTTACATATTTGTATCAATAAAGGACTGTACTCTTTGGTTGCATAGGCTAGAGTTGCCAGATAAGTGCCACTTTTGCGAAATCAGCGTCTCAATCGAGGTTATTTCGAGCCCTCAATCCGTGGTGATTAGTAGGGGTCACAATATGCTTGTTTTTGCTTCAACGATTAAATTGAGGAAATAAATCTCAGTTACTAGGAAAACTAAAAAGATATGTGAGCAATTTGACATGAAATTCATTGCCTGATGATGCGAATTGAAGTTTCTACAGCGCCACGAATAATGCCTAATTTCAAGTTTTGAGACGTCGCTACTGGGCCCTGGCTGGTCAAAATGTTTGACGGTTTCTAACGCCGCCAGAAAAATATTTTGAACCAAACCAAACCTGTTTTAGTACTAACCTTGATAAAGTCTTTCAGTCGCTAGAGTTTCAGGAAAAATTATTTTAGGCGCGAATTTGAGTGGGTGGTTTTTAGGGAGACGGCCTCTTAAATACTTGACGCGATCCTGTGGCTTCAACTGACTATCTTCCAGTGTTTTTAATCTTGAATGCATATCTTCACACAAACTTTTCAAGGATATGGCAGTGAACTCCCAGTCGCCGTATCGCTGGGGTGTCCTTCTTTCTCTTTGTGGTCTTCCGTGACTTGATTCATGCTCCAATTCTTGATCTTGATTCACTTCATCTTCAAACATCTCATCCAGCTCTTCAGGTTCTTGCAATGTTTCATTCAATTCATTTAAATCAGTTGCAAGTTCGTCTTGAGCATTTGTATCTAGTAAATCATTTTGGACTTCCTCCTCTACATGTACAGGTAGATAAAGTGTTCCAGAATAACAGTTATTTTCATCCTCTTCCTCCTCCTCATCCTCAGCACTCTGCTCTTTAGACACACATTCTTCACTTTCCACATTGTCATGTTCTTCTACGTTAAAAGACTTTGTTTTCTTTGCTTGGAATGTATCATCACAAGACTTGAACAACTTGAGATTGTTATAGTGCACAACCTTTGTCTTAACTCCACTCATCTTGATCCTGTAATTAACATCAGAAAGTTTTTCTTGGATGGTATAAGGACCACTCCAGTGTCTGTGAAACTTTGCAGCTTCTCCTACTTTCAATTGAGGAGTGTATAGAAATACTTGATCTCCAGGCTTGTAATACTTGTTGGTTGCATTCTTGTTGTAATACTCTTTCTGTCGAAGCTGTGCCATCTGTAGATTCTTACTTGTTTGTCGATAAGCCTCTGTTAACTTCTCCTTTAGGTCTATAGCAAATTTACCATACGATGACTCCTCTCCTGTAATCTCTTCTCCTAACATGATGTCTAATGGTAATCTTGTCTCTCTTCCAAACATAAGGTGAAAGGGTGTATAACCAGTGGATTTGTTGACACTGCTCCTGTATGCCATCAGACAGGCTCCAATGTTTTCATCCCACGTGTCAGTATTCTCTGTCACTCTGACCTTGAGTAGATTCTTTAATATTCTGTTGAATCGTTCCACTTGACCATTACCTGCTGGGTGATAAGGTGTTGTCCGTGTCTTCTTTATCTCCAGTACATCACACATTTCTTGAAAGATCTTAGACTCAAAGTTCCTACCCTGATCTGAATGAATACTATCAGGAACTCCGTAACGGTAGATCCATTCGTTAATGAGTACTCTTGCACAGGTACCCGCTCTTTGATTCCTTAACGGGTAGGCTTCTGCCCACTTGGTGTATGCACACTGCACAGTTAAGATGTAGGAGTTCCCTCTTTTGGTACGAGGTAAAGGACCAATGATGTCAATATGTATTCTTTGCATTGGATGTGATGATGGAATAGATATCAGCTCAGCCTTTGGTTTCTTGGGTGGTGGTTTACATTCCCCACAAGTCAAACATGATTGCACATAATCATACACTGCACTCGATAGACCAGGACGCCAAAATCTTGCTTGTAACTTGTGGAGAGTTTTGAACGTACCAAGATGGCTGCCTTCGATTCCGTCATGTACTCGCTTGAGTGCTGGTTTAAGTAAACTCTCTGGTAGGATGATTCTTGATTTCCAGTCTTCCTGGTTTCTTGTTGGCCGAATGCGCAACACCTCATCTTTCAGCTCTAGTAATTCAAATTTCGCCCAAATAGACTTGGTCATGGGACTCATACTCTGCAGTTCTCTCTTGGACGGCTTGTCTTTTCTTGCTGACAGGTGCTCAATGACACAACTAATGTCTGGATCTTTCATCTGTGCTTCAGCGACCTCATTCAACGACCATAGAACATCTTTCTTTACAGATTGATCTGTAATAGCTGATACTGTTGCGGTTGGTGCTGGTTGTACACCACACGAAGGACAGTTTCCACCATGATGTCTGCGAGGCCTTCTGGACATAGCGTCGGCGTTGGCATGATCTCTTCCAGGTCGATGAATGATTTCGAAGTCATATTCTTGTAGTTTCTCCAGCCACCGAGCAACTTGACCTTGTGGTTCTTTGAAGGATGTTAACCACTGGAGCGCGTGATGATCTGTCCTGACCTTGAACTTTCTACCCAAGCAAATAGTACCGGAAATAATCGATGAACTCCACCAGTGCGAGCATTTCCGATCGTGTTGCACAGTAATTGCGTTCAGGTGGTCTAAGAGAACGACTTCCATAGGCTATCACACGTTCAGTGCCATCAGACTGTACTTGTGAGAGTACCGCTCCAATCCCCTTTTCTGTACTAGCATCAGTGTCTAACACAAACTCTCCTGCATCTGGTCCAAAACTTGGGTAAGCGAGAATAGGAGGATTTGTTAGACAATCTTTGAGTTCCTGAAAAGCTTTCTCTTGCTGTTCCGTCCATTCAAATTCTTTACTCTTTTGCAAAAGACGACGCAATGGCTCTGACTTGACTGCGAAATCTTGTATGAATCTTCTATAGTATGAACATAGACCCAGGAAGCTTCTTAACTCAGTTACATCTTTAGGCGTTGGCCATTCTCGTACTGCCCTTGTCTTCTCGTGGTCTGTCTGGATTCCATCTGAGGAAACAATATGGCCGAGAAATCTGATGCTTCGTTGCAGGAATGAACACTTCTTCTTCTTCAGCTTTACCTTTGCAAGTCGTAGCCGTTCAAAAACAGCTCGAAGACGCGTTAAATGTTCATCAAAGTTCTTAGACCAGATAATGATGTCGTCTAAATAAACTAGACAGTCGAATTTTCTGTTCTTCCGAAAGTTCATGCGCATTTTCTGATTGATTAATTTCACTAACGTTTTCTGCAGGCTGATAGCTTTTATCATCTTGGCTGGATATTACGTTGAATTCACTTACTGAAGTATACTTTGATGTAATAGGTAAAATCGGCCAATTGCTTTATTTGCTTTCAATTCTATGACTCTGTCGGTGAAATTTGCCAGTCGAACTAAGACTTTCCCTTCCCGGGGTATGACAAGTGTTCGTGCCAAGTAAGGGCCGTTCTCGGAACACAGTTTGTTAACTCTCTCCACCATACCTGGAGTACCCTCATTTCTTTCGAAACCCTTCTCTAGTTTAGCCGTAATCGATAGTTCAGTTCCTGGATTAATTTCTATCTTCTCTGTTAGCATTAATCGACATACAGTGGGACTTGATTTTTGGTAATGAATGGGTATTTCACTGTCCTTTATGCAGAAAGTGCCAAGGTCATAGCAAATTTTGCACCCATTCGCTTCAAAGAAATCTGTACCCAGTATTGCTTCATGATAAATACCCTTAACCACGACCATGGGGACAACTTGATCAACAGATCCTACACGCAGTCTAACGTTTGTTCGCCCTTTGATTTCTAGTTTTTCTCCGTTTGCAACTGTTAAAGTAGCATCTATGAATTCTAGTTTATCAGGGCTATAACATCCGCTTTTCTTCCACGTTTCTTCGTCTATGATACTCGTTGTTGCTCCCGTGTCTAATAGGATAGATATTTTAGAATGATTAATCAAACCAGAAATAAAAATTCCATTTCCACTCACTGACAATAAGGTATGGTTTTCTTCTGTACTCGGGGCTGAAATGTTCAATGGGACTGGCTGCCCCTCGGCAATCCCCTTCCCTCGTTTCCCGATGCTTTTTCCGGGCAATTTGACGCGTAATGACCCATATTTTGGCAAGCGTAGCACTTGACTTCATTTAACTTCTTCTGCGGCTTCTTTTCTAATCTCTCTCTTCTAGACTTTCCAGCTTTTTTTTCATGCTCACTACAAGCTCTCTTAGCTCTTTTAATTCGGAATCCTTCTCACTTCCGACGGATATTACGTCACAATGGATCTTCTTTTGTTGAGCTGACTTAATATTATGGGATGCGCTACGGGCACTCTCGAGCGATCGTACCATTCTGACTGCATCGGTCAAAGAATCTGGCTGGTTCAAGAAAAGTTTTTCACGTATTTCTTCTACCACAACCACCCCCTCAATGAATTTATCTTTCGCTAGCTCATCTCTGAATTCAAACGAAGCATTTGGGTAGGCATTTTCGGTTAGCTCTAGCAATGCATCCGAGAAGTTGTCAAAACTTTCGCCTTTGTTTTGCTTTCTGGCTTTCAAATGCAGCTTATAATCGGCTACGGTTTTTACTGAATCAAATCTCTCGATTAACTTGGCCGTGAAAACATCAAAGGGAAAATCATCCTGCAATCTCAGCAGCTGTACCGCTCTATAGGCTGGTTGGTCTAGCAATGTCATCAGGAAATCTTTCATCTCGCTCGTTGGGACATGAACGAGTTTGGCGTATTGGTTAAACTGTGACAACCATGTTTTGAAATTATGGCCTAAGGAATAGTTCCTTGGAACTTTCGGTATGTATTTACCTTTAACTTCACGCTGACTTGAATTTAGCGCTTTTATCATTGAACTCATCAAATTTTCAAGCGTAACTGAACTGCTGCTACCTGTCGCCGTCGCTCCTTCGGCCGCTATTTGCTCTTCTTTTCCTTTCTCTTTGTCTGCCATTTCTTGCTCGTCTTTTTCTTTACTTCTTTACCGCTGCCACCAATGTAGTATTTTGTTACAGTGTAACGTGTAACAAGGGAAATATACTTTATTTCATAACAACACAAAACGGAGATGTGTACAACTTGAAAACTCGACACACACTCAGCCTTGACAACGGCACACGCCACTATCACGCGTACATGACGTCACTATCACGCGTACATGACGTCACGACAGTCTTCTCTCTACAGTATGAAAGTCAAGTTGCTATTTAATAATAAAACTGATTATTGTCTCCTGTAGGGAAGAAGCACCTCTTATAAAAACCATCATCAATGATCACTCCAAGAATGTTGTGAAAGACCACTGTGAGGATGGTTTCCAACATATTGTAGTGAGGAGGAACCACATTTTGCCTGATTGTATGAGATGGTTTAAAAGAGCTGACTTTGCACAAGATATGCCACTTCAAGTAAGATTCATTGGTGAAATGGCTGGGGACTGGGGTGGTCCACGTCGCGAGTGTGTTTTCAGCTGCTACTCAAGGAACTGACCAGAAGTCCAGTATTTAATGGAGAGCCAGGCTTCTTACTGCCATCACCATCACTCTCATACCTTGTTGATGGGACAGTATACCAAGCAGGAAGGATGATAGCAGCTATATTACTTCAAGGAGGCCCAGCTCCTTCTGTATTCAGTCCCTTGGTTATAGATTACATTGTAGGAAAAGCCAAACCAAAAGTTGAAGATGTACCTCTTGTAACAGTAAGAAAAGTGCTTCAAGAGGTTAGTGTGGTCTTTTAAAAGTGCCTGCTCTGAGTCATGTGATAATTAATAATTTCAAACACAAGGTCTCCTCAGATTTCAACCCTGTCTCACTTCCCAAGTGTTTGAAATGACTTATCAAACTCCACTTTACAACCATTGTTATTGAAGTGCAACCCTGAAAACTACAATGCTTTCAGACAAACTCCAGTCTAGACGGCCATCAATCAAATTAGCTTTGCTATGATTGGCTAAAGTCTGGGCACGCCCGTGTTGTTTGATTGACGTCCAGCTATTTACAAACCTGACAAGCTGTTTTGAAGGTCACACTTCAATGATAACGATTATAATAGAAGAACTTAGTAATTTCTAGAAGTCTAGAAATGCTGGCTGTATTTGGAAACGATTTCTAAATACAAGTCACAGTTATGATTTCTATTGTGTTGGCCTAATGAATTATTAATGAGTTTGATAAATATATTTCATTTCATTAGTGGGTTCTAGTTCAATGTATTTACACGAGTTATGGTGTACCACAATATTACCCTTCCTCTGCTGATCTATACTTCTACCTATACAGGTTTTAGTTTCTAACAAAGCTGAAAGTGACACCTTGTACATGTACAATGAAGTCTGTGACGAAATTGGTTGGTACAAAGACATAACTGCCACAAATGTGAAAGAGTTTGTTGAAATGGCGTCATACCACTACTGCCTTGTGAAAAACAGAGCAAACTTGGATGAGTTCATCAGAGGATTGGATTCACTGCAGCTTGTTCAACTAATCAAACAATATCCAGGTTACTGCATAATGATAGTGTTAGGGTTTCGGTTTCAGTCAATAACTTTATTCATGTGTCTATCTTCTACATGTAGCATGCCACAAGTGACATTATTACTAATTTGGGACACTACATGAAATATGCAGTTAACCACATTGCCTATGGAAAATGTGAAATGTATAATTTAGTAATTTGTAAATATATTTTTATAGAACAACTGAAAGGCGTGATGTGCTGCGAGGCAAGACCACTCACACCAGATGAAGTATACAACTTATTTTCCTTTGATTATGATGGCTTGTTGGGGAGCAATCTACGACAACAGGAGGAAGCTGCCACCATGAGTCTTATGTTGTTTTTTATGGACTGCACAAATCAGGGTACATTATATGGAGTAGAATTAGCCTGTTTAATACTTCAAACTTATCATGTACTGAATGTAAACAATTCATGTAATTTAGCAGTATGATCATATTAGATTCAATGCATAAGTTTGATGTATTGATTACCATTAGTAAGCATATTTATTTGAGTAATGTTTTATTTTTCAGATTCAAAAATCAAATTGGAGGACTTTCTGCAGTTCTTATCTGGAAGCAGCAACATACCCCCAGGGGGGTTTGATATTGAACCTACAGTTCATTTTAGTGATAGTTCTCCTTTCCCATTTGTATCCACATGTGCTCTCACACTAACATTGCCTTTAAAACTTCAAGATGAAGTATTCAAGCAGAATATGGTTGAAGCAGTCATTGGCTCCCCTTTCTTTGGAAAAGTTTAGCTAGCCTCCTACGCATCCATAGGCCTTTTCACGAATAGACCGGAAGTAGCTGAACGCAATGCATCGTGGACTATATTCGGCACAAACACAACAATCTGAGCGCCATATTGGATCGAAGAACTCCGGAAGAACATAAACAAACTCACTCCATCATGCCTCAGTGTACCGTGATGGGCTGCAATAATGACATGAGATATCGCGAAAGGTTCGTTTTATTGTGTTTCTTAGTTTCTTTGTGTATAACGGCAATTTGAATAGCACAAAATGAAAATTATACGTGGTACACCGTATAATGTAGTTACTAGAGATTACTATATTTTACTAATCTTAGATGGGTCAATATGCCACATGTCAGGAGTATTTTGTGTCATTATTGCAGCCCATATGGTGCCTGGATTGTTGTGTTTGTGCCAAATCTAGACCAGAATGCACTCCGTTCAGCTACTTCCGGTCTATCCGTGAAAAGGTCTGGGTCTACATGTATGTGTATGTTCAGTTCCATCACACAAGATGCAATCTTGAGAGTGTTGTGTGACAAGACTAAACACAGCTGCATAGGAGACTAGAACTAAGTCAGAGTTGTTAGTTTTCACATGTGTGTTATTGAGAAGATAAATTTCATAGGCATATGAAGGGGTTGTCAGCAAAGGAGTTGTCGGAATGGTTGGATGAAGACGAGGATCTTGAATGTGAGTCATGTGGAAGGGTATATGTTGGTAATAGGAATTTGTTATTGCATACCAGTAGATGGTGTAAGGGTCCTAAACCTACAGAATTTCCTTGTTCTATTTGTAAAAGGGCTTTTAGAACAAAGAAAGGGTTGAAGTTGCACATTAGCATGAGACAAACACCGTGTGATCAGGAATACGAATGTTTTCATTGTAGTTATAAAACATTTGATTGTAATGAAATATTTTGGCATTCAAAGAATGAGGCTTGTCATCATTATTTACCTAAATAAATACCAAGCAATTCCTGCGACCACTATTGTTATCGCTACTAGATTATTTTCATGTGCTGGGTTGGGGTGTATTTTTTTTTGGGGGGTGGTGGGGGTGAATATTTTATTGTTGGAGTTGTTGGAGCTTGATGGACCACTTTTGAAACCCATTTAGTCTGAGGGCCGGTTGATTTTGTTTCAGCATTAATGTCATTCACACCGAACTTCATATTCGCAGTTGCTTTTAATAATTTATTGTTATATCCAACGATTGAATTTGTGTTTATTACAAGATTTGATGGTAATAACCAGCAACCGGGTGAAATGGCTAAATCAAGCCTCACTTTTGCCTCTTGAATCGCTAGTTGATATCTTTGGATGCTTTTAGAAATATCTCTCTCGATAATAGAACTTTCAAATAATTGTAAAAACACTTGTTGAGTTTCTATAGCAGCTCCCGAAGCACCTAAAATACTACTTCGAGTATTAACCTGGCAGCCAAGTATTGTATATACATATGCTTCAATACTTTTATTTAATCTAGCAACTCCAGCTTTTGTTAACCCCTTTGATTTTTCTGGAACAAACCAATTATATTGGCTCCTATTCTGATGTGTTGATGTATAGTATGCTGTAAGGGAGTCTTTATAAGGGCTTGTATAATGGAAGCTGAACTTATCAGCATCGGTTGATTCGCCTTTAAAACGGAAATCGGGATTGGAGGGATTAACACCAAATTCATTACAAAGCCTATTCAAAGCATTATGGTTGTATCGGGTGCCATTCCAAACAAAGGTGTTTTCCCATGGTAGTGGTACTTCTAGTTGACTTAGAATCGATCGAATTGTGTAAAGAACATGGAATCTTAAAATACATCCAATTTGGGTATCAGGCTTGATCATATCATAGGAAACCCCACAGCCAGACGTTGCACACCATACAGCAAAGTTAAGTTGTTGACTCCAAAATCTCATATTAGGCTCTTCAAGCCAGTCGCTATACTCAGATATATTAGAAATTGATGGTGGGGTTAGTTGAAAAATATTATTGGGGCGGCTATCAAAGCTTTTACCAGATGTAATAAATATTTTCAATGTTGATAATAAGATTTCAATATTAGATGCGGCATCATTAAATCCTACTCCAGGGATTGGATATTTTTTATTTGTTAACATGTACTCTTTTGGGAAATTGGTGTGAACTGCATCATGAATTCGTTTACCCAAGGCCTTAGTTAATGCATGTTCAACAATGGGGTCGTCATAGTGATGTACAGGCCCGCCAATATCTTTTATGAAAACATCATATGCCATACCGCCCCAATCGAAATTAATGCCGCCTCTATAGGCATGAAACCCTATAGAGTGGGGATAATATTTTTTTAATTCAATATCTTCTTGCGTTACCATATATAATATTATCATATCTCAGTTTGTAAATATAACCATAAGGCGTTCTATCAAAGGATAAAGTTATTTCTTTGGACTTATGAGCTGCTCGACAATCTCTCTTTTCAGTTCTTCTCTCAGCTTCTGAATATCGGGAACGTCGTTTTTAAAAATCTCATTATTACGCTTTCTGATGTTGCTTTTCAATGTTTCGTATTTTTGAAGCTCAGCCATAATGTAGCCAAATTCTTTCTCATCAATACTGTTATCGCTCAAGGCCTTTGATACAAGATCGCTTATGCTATTCTCTTTTGATTTTGCAAGCTGAACAGTATTTTCATGTTTTGTTACTTTTTTAGTAAGCTTTCTAGTGAAAACGGTACAAATAGCAGATATTAAGCCCAATAGACCGCCCACAGTGGATAAAGGAACGCCTACTAGGATGCCAGGCCCTGTTAAACTTGTGGCCACGCCAGAGCCGGTTAAAATTACAGACAACGTTCCTGCTGCTACTGCTGTTTTATGAAGTATTCCTCGCATCTTAGCATATTTTTTCCTGACGTTTTCATAATGTTTTACTTCTGATCCTAGTTGAGCCAAAGCCATGTTTACTTTATGCAATCGGAAGTTCTCCCCAGTGGTTGGCACTTCTGGATAAATCGCGTCGTAGTCCATATATATTATACGATTTCAATTACCATTCTCATTGGATATATTCCTAAATTAATGCTCTTGTTAGTAGAATCTGTCACACAAAACCTAATACTATTAATATAACCATCATTTTTAATAGGTGTGTACAATGGATTATTAGGGATATAACTTATCTTTTCTCCAGCCTTGCTTAATTCAACACATGCTAATATTTGTGAATATTTATTATTTAATAAAACCTGTGTAGAATCAATAAGATCACAATTAATGCGGATATCTTGAGTAAGTTCACTAATATTGATGTTATATTCGGTGTTTGCTTCAAGACGTTCTGGAATGTTTAATAATTTTGATAAACTCTCATTTAAATCAACACCTATTGTTGGGGTGGCATAATATTTATTATTTTTAATCACAATTGAAAAATTTCTCTCACCAAGTGAAACCGCTTTATCAACAGCATTTTTAAAACTAACATTAGTGTAGTTTCCTTTTCGGAATCCGCATAAAAACACCGCTAAACAGTCTAGTTGAAATAGTTCCTTCGCTTGGGAGATTATACAAACTATTATAAAAACTACAGCTTACAAGCGATATCTTTGCGCCCTTAATAGGAGTTTTAAACCAAATAGTTTGATCGGCTTTTGTTTGTTCAATGTATAGGATCGTCATATATATTATTTCTTTTTATATCTTTCAACGACATACAAAACAACAGCTACTATCAATAGCCATGCGTGTTTAGCAAGGAAACCAATAGCCTGACCAGCAGTTTTAAATATAAAGGAGGCTATGGCGCCTACCATACCAGGCAATAGTTGAGCTAATTTTTCGCCTATTGTTTTCAACCCCTTTCCAAGTCCTTTTGCAACAGAAGATAACCCGGATTTTAAACTATTAATAATGACTCCAATGACAATACCCACAGCAGAAACAACAGCAAAGGCAGTGAATCCATATTTTTTTTAAAATACGTTTTATTTTTTTCTTTCAAAGAGAGTTTTTCTTCGATGACTTCAGTTTGCTCATTTATCTGCTCCTCCTCTTTAGCAAGGGACAGATCTTGCTCTCTAAGCCTCTTATTTTCCTCAGTTAGCTCATATATTTTTTTTATTGTTGTCAGAAGTTAGTAGATCTCCTATTTCAGATTCAGCACCTTTTAAGTCCTCAGTTAGCTCACTTATTTCCTGTTCATGCCTTATTATAGTACCCCGCTTATCAACAAGTTCTGAACTAAGATTTGATAGCTGCCGTTCAATATCAGCGCTGCGCGCCTTTTCACTCTCCAACTTATTAATTAATTCATTTCTCGCTGCGGCTCCACCAGCTAACTGCGTTCCTAGAGCCCTTTCGGCTGCAATACGTCTAGCTATCTCCTCTTTTAATTCATCTCTAAAGCGTTCCCTTTCATTAATGAACGCATTCCTATCTTTAACATTCTCATCAGCTTGCTTTCTTATTTCGACCTTATAGCGTTTTATAATATCATTAAGTCTTTCCTCATTCCCATCGCGCCCCAACAATTTTATTTTATCTTCTAATTCTTTTATCATACTCCGTGAGGAGTCGCCATCCACCATAGTTTCTAAATCATGATAAATATCTTTTAGTAGCCCTTCATTATGAGAGATTACGAAGGCGTCATCATCAATTCTCGACTCCATATCGTGTATCAAATGCTGGCTGTCAGATAGATCTTCTGTAAGTTTCACCTTCTCTGCCGAAAGAGCGTCGCGCGATGCCGTTAAAGACGACACCTCTCGACTCAGCTTACCTAATTCAACCTCTCTACCTTGAGCCTGGAGAATTAACACATTAATATGCCCTCCAGCCTCATGAAGTTGCCCCTCTAAAGACTTTATTTTATTTTGGAGCGTCTCCCTATATTGTATTATAGTCATTTCAAAATTATTGGACTTCTCTCTTTCAGCTATACTCTCACGCTGAGATGTTATAACCTGTTGCCGGCCGTCATTAGCAGCGAGTATTTCACTTGCAGTGGGCCCTAAAGCTTTTTTTATTGTGTTTGGTAACTTACCTGACCAAGTATTATCAGCAGTCAAAAAGTACTTAACTGAATTTACATTCTTGAGCCTAACATAAGGTCTGTCAAACTCATCCATTCCATGAAAGAGCGTCTCGCCCCGCCATTCTGGATACAGAGCTGATATTCTTCTTTCCACCGCATTTTCTTCCGACAACCTTCTTTCGATCTCCCCGCCGCCTAAACCTAGAGCGTGTCTTGCATGTGAGTATTCAGGTCCTCTAAGTCTATCTATAGCCTGCCCAAAGCCCTCATATCTATCTCTATTAATAAGGCGTTGAGTCTCATCATCAACGTCATCATCGTCATCATCATCATTTATATCAGTTCTACCTTCCTCTGTAGTGGGATCAAAATCAATGACATCATCCATATAATCTACAAATATCTCGCCGCTAAAAAACCAGCTCCCATCATCCCAGCACCCACATAAATAATTTCGTTGTGTTTCTGATTTTTGCTAGGTTTATAATAATCAGAAAATTGAGGCTGTTTGCCAAAATCAGGATGCGTCTTACTGTACAAAGTAAATGCATAATCCGTATCGTGCAAGTTGCCCTCTGCTAACTTCTTATTTTCATAACGCTCTGCCAACCAATCTTGGTACTGCCGGCGCTTTTTTTCAAATTCACCCATATCTTGTTTGTATTTTTCAAGCGCCTTATCATGTCGAATTTTCTCTTCGTCAACATGTTTCTTAGAACTTAGGGTTTTCGCCAAATACATGCTGCCGGTGAAGGCTGTAGCATTCAGAACAGCCCCGGCGATCATCATAACTACAGCACTTGCCATTTATATTAGAGAGATTTTGGCAGGATTTTTTGATCTTCAAGATAGTGTTTCAAATACATAGAGCCGGCCAGAACCGCCACCCATTTGCCATAGTTTGTTAGACTGCTACTGGGGTCATTAATAAACGATTCTTTCATAACTTTCTTTCCGATGTAGCCAATACCAGCCGCGATGCCGATAACTACAGAAGAGTCTGTAATAGTTTTAATTAATTTGTTTTCTGCGGACATTATATATATATATTTTTATTCCATGCCTCTTCTAGCTACTGTAGGAGCTACAGCAGTTATAGGTGTAGTTGTTGGTGTTGTAGCCACTATAGGCGCTTCTTTCTTCCAGCGAAAATATAAATCTAAAGCTGTTAGGCCTATTCCAACTAGTGTCAATGTCGTTGTTAGTGACGGTGCCCAGTTGTTGGTAGTTTCTACTATAGATAGATTTTCCTACTAGATATAGAAACACATTGCTGCTTAATTGCTGCTAGATTCCATTATACCCAACAGCGGCTGCATTGTAATGCTGCTAGATAGATAGATTTTCCTACTAGAGATAGAACACATTGCTGCTTAATTGCTGCTAGATTATTATACCCGGCGGCTGCATTGTAGCTGTAGATAGATTTTCCTACTAGAGATAGAACACATTGCTGCTTAATTGCTGCTTAATTATTATACCCGCTGCTGCATTGAGCTATTTTACTAGAGATAGAACCCGCGGCTGCTAGATTATTATACCCGCATTGTTGCTGTAGATAGATTTTCCTACTAGAGATAGAACACATTGCTGCTTAATTGCTGCTATTAGGTGTTTTGTATTCTCTAGTATATGGAGTGCAATAAGTGTAATAGACTGTTCTGCAGTAAGCAACGACTGGGAACTCATATAATAAATAGAGTATGTACAAAAAATAAGCAAGAGCCTACTTGTAAAGAATGTAATAAGACCTTCTGTTCTATGCAAAGATTAAACTCGCACAGTAGAGTATGTACAAAAAATAAATTGCCTGTCTGTGAAGATTGCAATGTGACCTTCGCTTCTATGGCTCTGTTAAGTACTCATGTTTGTACAACAGGCCCTTGTTATAACTGTGGCGATCTTATAGAAAGATGTGGCTGTAACATCAATTAAGCAGCAGTATTATATATCTATTGTATGAAATGCTACAGCAACAATTAAGCAGCAATGATATATATCTTTTATAGGAAATATCAACAACAATTAAGCAGCAGTATTATATATCTATTGTATGAAAGGTGGAAGCAACAATTAAGCAGCAATGATCTTTGAAATATCAACGGCGCAGCTTTCGTAAAGTAGCTGTAGTCGATCTCCATTCCAGCCCTGTCTTCTCACATATCAACCACCACTCCTCGTCATTCTTTTCTACTGTGTCGGAGCCTTGCAGATGGATAAAGCGCAAAATACTACGGTCTTCATCTTTTGCTATTAAGAGGTCTAATATCTTAAAAATGTAATAAGGATAATATCTTCTATTTTTTTTATGCAGTTCCTTGATATGATTTCTAGCTTCTAAAACTTGTATAAAAAGATGTTCTCCTTTAACAAGCACATCAGCAGATACTTTTGGTATAGGATTACCAGTGACTGTGCTCCAAACTGCAGAAGCGTGTTTATTCAAATCTGCACGGCCAATATCTTTTAGAGCTATTCTGACATCTTGAATTGTAGTGCCAACTAATTGTTTCTTACAGTTATTTATTACACCGTCCTGAATGATCAACATCTGCTGCCCTAGAATAAGATTTATCCAATTACGATAATGTTTGCTGGGATTAAAAATGCCAGGCTTAACCGACTGCCCTTCTTGACTGTAAAATTGAGCGTCATTAACAGATACAGGCATAGAAACTTCTCTTCCACATGCTGAACACCTCATTTGCAATTCTTCTCTATCCAGGACCATCCTAGTGCCGCAAATACATATTTCATATTCGTTGTTTTCCACTGCATTACAAGGAAGAGTGCTTAACATTTTCCTCAGCTGAACTGCTTCTAAATCTTCCGCAGGCAGTGTATTAATAATCATGTTTGTTCTATCTTCATATTTGCCCCACACTGTAAAAAAGTAATTCTCTGATAAATCTCCTCCTAGCCGTTCTAAATAAAACTCAGATATTATTTCATCCACCGCCGCCATCGTATTATATTTTTTCGCTATTCGTTTAAGTGTTCTAAGATAAGCTGTCACAGACTCCATATATTGAGACTATGCATCGCTCTAATATATGATCCTGGTAACCAACCCCACCTATTTTAAATCAATCGTATCTTTTTTGAGAACCTTTAGAGCCTGTCAAGTAATACTTAGCTTCGATTCTGACATTCTAGAGATTTATGCCAAGGATATTGAATCTATCCACTTTCTTAAAGCAAACGTAAAAATAAAACAAGATCGTCCTATTATCTGCAGCTCAATAAAAGTTAGATTGGAAGATCTTAAAGAAGTATTCAACAGTATTGATAGAGAAGTGACAGAATTGATAATGGATCTTAATCCTCTGGAGATGTTGGAGGCTGTGATTACTTCTCCTACGAGAACAATACAAGTCAGTATTCTTTACCAACTTGTACAACCGCCGACACTGTGGGAAAAAAAATACTTTCCTTTATCCTGGTCCATGGCACAGAAGGCTTTCAAGAAAAGCTTCTCCAATCAAGGGCAGATTGAAAGATATATTCGCATCACCGGCACCGCTGCAGGGCAAATACAATTAGAGACGAATAAAGCCCATCATGTCGTCTGCAAGGAAACTTTATACACCGATGCAAAGGTGGTCGAATCCACGGAATTCCTTATAAGTTTAGATCTCTCATTAAAAGGAATCTTACGTTGCCTTGTAAGAAACTTACTATAAGCTGTTCAAAAGAGATCCTGCAGCTTTCGTCCTCTGCAATAACTATTAGAACAGTGCTCTGACCTGACCCGCCGTTTTGGTCGGGCAGCTACAGATTTTATGAAAATACAGCTCGTGATTTCTTAAGGTTCTTCTTGATTTAAATTTCCTACAACAGTAGGCGCACAATACTCTAATATCTTCACAATACGTGTTTAGCTCTTTTATAATAAGATCGTAATCGTTAGAGACAACACATTTAAATCCATTATCTTCATATCGCTCCAATAGATTCTCCTGATTGGCCGACAGAATTCCTTTTCCCGTGGGCGTTTTAAATTCAATGCAAAGCCCCCAATATTTTTTATGATAATTATTAATGATCAAATCGGGCTGCCCCTTCATATAACCTTTTCTATAAGAGTTAATTCTTTTAGAACTCGAGTCTTGATTTTCACCTAAGCCAGCAACGATCAGTAAATAGGGGTGGAAGCGCCTGATATAGCCAACTACTTTAGTGTGGAGATCGTATTCGTTTTGTATCTTAAACATCTTCATATTATTATTGGGGCTATAATAGCCGTGTTTTCTTATAGACGGCAATACCTCTTCGAATACCCATCTTTGGAATTGTTTAGCCGCGGGCATCTTAGAGCTGAAGATCAAAGAGTATAATCCAGGTTCTTTAATGAAAATAGTATTTGGATGCAAGGCGAACGAATCGTTCCTCTTCACAGAGAGCATCGTTTCAGTGCCCTTCACAGGGGGCATCGATTCGTTCCTCTTCACAGAGAGCGGTGTTTTACCACTATTGATATTTACCCATTCTATTTTATATTCATCGTCTACATGATCCCTTATTGCTTTTTGTGTATTTTTATATTCTAACACCTTCGCAACATCTATACCTTTAAACCATACATTCGCCCCATCAGTAAATGTTTCAATAGATAATTTCAATTCTAAGTTTTCATAGAGTTGCAGTTCCATGTTCTATATCAGGGGTATCGATGTCCTCAATACCTGATACTACTGCTGCTGCTGGGGCAAAATTAACATGTTTGGCCACTTGAACCAGACAGCTTGACAATGCAACCATTCTGCCGCCTTTTAACAGAAGGTATCCTGCGATATTATTCAACTCTTGGGTCAACACCTCATTGGCCTTCAAATCCTCACACAATTCTTTATTATTATCAATAGGGATGGCATAAGAAGCCAATCCTACGGCAAGCTCTAGGGCTGAACTCACTAAACCCTGTGTGATCTTATTCCCTAGAACCGTCTGATATCTGTTAAAATACTTATCCACATCCTTTGTAGGCAACTTCTTCACATCGCCTAAAGACATTTTAATTCCAGTATACTGGTCAATAGTACCAAGTACGGACAAGATACATAATTGTTCACGTTTTTCTTCTACTTCCACAGAATCTATAACTTTCTTCTTCCCAGCCTTCTTCTTTACAACTTCCTCTGGTACAGTTTCCTCTGCATATTGGTCTAGAATTGATGTCATATATTAGATGGAATTTCTAAATAATGATTATAAGGATGCCTTAAAGAAAAACACATTCTTGAATATTTTTCAGATTTTAATGTTTTAATAAAAGACTTCCGTTCTTCAAGAGACATATTTCCACCATATTCCTCAAACAGAGTTTTTTCACACAGAAGATTAGGATTATAAAATGAAATAATACATCCAACATTTTCCCGAAAGGGTTTAGCTATAGAGGACAATTGTTGTGTTAATACCCATAAGGATAACAATTCATGTCTCCCACTGAAGGCTAACTTAATAAACTTGTTCGATCTTTGTTTGAGATCCTTTGAAAATGCGCAATCGTCTAATATTATTAATGTGTTTGTACCAGAGAATACTATTTGACAGCATGAAAGCAAATCGTTTATCTCATCCACATTATCTGATTCTGGGGATAGAACAATAAACCTTGGATCCTTATTTGCAAACCCTCTATAAGTTTTATTTTTCGAATAGGTTGGGCAAATCAAAACCACATATTCAAAAACATTTCTATAGGACCCTCTTAGAGTCTCCACTAAATATTTAGTTTTGCCACAATTCGTCGGCCCTACTATTATACAGTGAAATGGCACCTGATCTTTCAATTCTTCCATATATTAATACAGAATCGCTTTCAAACTGCTGCCTTGAATTTCCATCAGGGCGTCGGCAATGACAAATATATAGCATGTTAAAGTTCCTGACCCGCCAACTTTCCTCTTCATCTCTAGTTTAACGCCATCTTTTGTGCTATTCAACAATAGGCCGTTTCCATGAATTTTATTATCGGCAAAGGTTCTCAAATCAATCCATAGGGCGAATTTATCTGAATAAAAGTCTTTAGGCGTGATATTATCAGTCTCACCAAATCTTGATCTAATCGAGTTCCAAAAATCTGTAGGTTGCATGCCTTTACTGAACAGTTTATTCGGCATTCCATCAACGTTGATATTGACTTGTGTGATACTAGGAGATACAAACTTTTCACTATCTCTAGCACCTACAGCATACGCCTCAGTAAATAGCATTAAAATACCACTCATCACGACCGCCGGGGGATATTAACATGTTCGTTAATCACACTGTCGGTGGCTTTATTAATCGTGAATGTCTTATGGAGAAGAATGTTCTCATAATAAAAACCTTTACCTATTTGATAGGCCGATAAAGCTTCGCGTGCAAGATAATCACTAGCAATACACTCATATTCAAGCTCGATATTTGAAAGACTGTAAGTGTATGCTTTAGTTGCATCCGATGTAATTGTAACTTCTTTGCTTTGTGGAAGCGTAATCTCAAACGTTAGATTCTGAGAGAGTGCTTTTGCATAGAAACTACCATGAACGTCTAAAATAGAATGATTGATTGGCATTCGGTATCTGTCCCCATAAACAGCGGCCAGAGCTACCTCGTTTGCATCTGTAGACACTTTATCCCCTGCAGCTGTTCGTAGTTTTCGCATATTAGCCGATGAAATACCCTCACGCAACCTATTCTCCCGTTCTCTTTTCGATAAATAGAGATCATTATAGGTTTCAAACAGATCGATACGATGTGTGTCTTGAAGAGTCTCCCCACCATACAAAACTCTCATATGAGATTTTAGAGCTCTACTTAAATTATTAATAATTGTGTTATTAACATGTCCTGCAGTAGCTAAAGTTAATTTAAAGATCAGTGCAATAGATCCAGGCACATACACCACATTTTCTGATAACTTTGGAATGTGGATATAAAGGGTTTCTCCTGGATTGGCTGAAGAGGGGTTGAAAGTCACACGATGAACCGTTTTTTCAGCTTTCAAACCATAAGGCTGTTTGTAGTCTCGATTTACATCTAATATTTCCGGAATAGATTGTGTCATATATAATGGACAAGAAACTTTCAAAAATATACTATTCAGCCGTTGGATATTGGAAAGGTTATGACGCTATCAATCAATTAGCAGACGCCTCAAATATAGCGGATAAAAATAGTGTAAAGAATTGGTTAGAAAAACAAGCGCTGTGGCAGATATATTTACCACCTCCGAAATACATTCCTAGACCGCATTGGGATATTTCAAAGCCAAATGAAATACATCAAGCAGATCTTTTATTTTTACCACATGATACTGTTAAAAGAAAGACTTACAAATATGCTCTAGTAGTCGTGGATATAGCCAGCAGATATGTTGACGCCGAACCTTTGACGTCTAAGTACTCCACAGAAGTATCTAAAGCTTTTAATAAAATATATTCTAGAAAATTACAATGGCCTGAAACAATAATGGTAGATCCCGGCACTGAATTTAAGGGAGAAGTTACATCGATTATGAAAAAAATACAAAGATCAGAAGCTGGAAATCATAGAGCACAATCATTAGTTGAGCGTACTAATCGAACTATTTCTGAAAAGTTATTCAGCCATCAATATGCTCAAGAAATGTTAGAAGAGGGTAGATCCCGTGAATGGGTGGAAAGATTACCTGATGTCATAAAATCTATTAACAGCGGGGTAAAGAGAATAACTGGAGACACCCCTAGCGAATCCATAAAGCTAAAAAAAGTGGATCAACCGAAAGAGGTCAATTATAAAAGACCTGTTGGATTAAAAGAGAAAAGATTGCCCGCAGGTGTGAAAGTTAGATATTTATACGCTCCTGGCGAATTGGAGGGCGGTGAAAAAAGACGTGCTACTGATCCGATATGGTCTATGGAAATGCACGACATAACTCGAATACAGATATCCCCCGATCAGCCTGTATTATATTTCCTTTCTGACGGGGCTCCAAGACGTTCTTTTGTTCGAGAGGAATTACAAGTCGTTCCTGAAGACACTCAGCCACCGCCAGACAGTGTTTTATAACTTTTCATCTTCTTTTTACAAACTTACGCTTCGCACGCACCGGCATTTGTCTGCCGCCGAATGTCTTTTTACAAGCGGAACAGATTCTGTACATCACCCCACTGGACGTGTGATAAAATAATCTTTGGGGCAGGAAAGGTTTCTTACACTCTGAACATTCCATATCTATACAGGAGTGTGTTATAACCTCAGATAGAGTGGGTGTGAATTTGATCTGCAAGAATGATTCTTTTGTCGTCTTCTCTGGACAGCGCTACTTTATGGACTGTTTCTGAAAAGAGCTGGTGCTTGTAACTTCGAATCACGTTCATCTTTCGCATGACTTTGACTCCAGAGAACAGGCAATTCTTATAATCGTCAAATTCGAGATCTTTCTTTACCACAGACTTCTTAATGCCCTTGCATTTCTTTTCCTCCCGATCTTCTGTTTTGAAGGCGTACAGTTTACTTCTCAGCCCAACGAACTCGGTTATTTCACCTTCTGCGGCTGTTTCGTCTTTCATCATTCCAATGACTTTCTTATTCACCCAAACACCAATTGGATGCTCTTTAGAATACGCGCTAGTGTCAAATCTTTCTAAAATATCCTCTTGAATGTCCTTGTAGAAATCTTCTGTTGGCACCTCATACATCAACGAATCGGTATCAGTAAACAACAGTTCCGCTGTGGAGAATTTCTTCTTAAAATAATTGTAGTGAAAATCATACATGAGAGATTTTGACAGATCAAGGATGGACATTCCCAAATAGACAGGCTTGTTAAATATTAATTCTGTTTTTCTCATGTGAACCGCGCAAAGGTGCTCTGAAAAGATAGTTCTGCGATAAAAGTTAGGCTGCGCAACGAGTTTGGCCGCTTGCTTTTCTGTGGAAACAAGTTTGATGTCTTGCCTATTGCGGATGTTTTCCATAGTTTTGCCAAACACACTGTTGTTCATTAATTTAAAGAAGTCCTTTTCAAAATCATTCTTCGCCGCCGTTCTCAATTCCGTGTTCAAGTTTATGTATTTTTTCAACCAATCCGATTCATGAAAGACAATCCCTCTGTGTATTTTTGTGATCTTCATTCCCAAACTCTCATACAATCTCAAAGTGTGATGGTGCACCACGTATTGGGTTCTGTTTCGGGTCGTAGGCACTAACTTTTCCACCTTGCTCAACATCAAATGATCGGGCGCCAAAGGATATTCATCATGCAATTCATGCAACTCCTCTGGATACTCCAAATCCACCTCTAAAATACACGAATACCGACGCCAATAACGCAATTTGCTGGCACTCATCCATTTGAACCCATCAATAGGAAGAGGCTCTGACATGGCCCATCCATAAAGATT
Organism: Actinostola sp. cb2023; assembly: GCA_033675265.1. Taxonomy (NCBI): domain Eukaryota; kingdom Metazoa; phylum Cnidaria; class Anthozoa; order Actiniaria; family Actinostolidae; genus Actinostola; species Actinostola sp. cb2023. Next base: position 112,401 of record JAUJYZ010000386.1, read on the forward strand.
GTTGGCATCAAGATATTTAATAAAGACAGATTCTTCTTCCTTTCTATAATCTTTCATGTATTTATTATTGGCCTTAGCATACCTTTTGGTAATCATACTCACACCACCGCGGATTCCCTTTTCCACCATCAAAAGCATGTCCACATCCGTCAGAAGTTCCAACCGAATCTGAGTCATCTTCAACATAGCGTCCCAAGACAATCCTGGAGCGGTGTAATACCAACACGGATCCAACTTGTAGTTTTCCAGACACACGTCTCTAAAAGCTTCAAAGGCGTCCATCAATAGAAGAACATCAGAAAGAAGATACAAATTATGATAATCTCTCATCGTGTTCATTTTAAACACCTTCCAGACTTTCTGAGCATGTTGATAATCCTCGTCTGAAATATCCGCATCGTTCAATTTGGAAAAGAACTCTTCCTTCTTGGGCAGCGCGGTCTCATCCAACTTGGACAAACAATTCATATAATCGTAGGGATACACTCCCTTTCTCAACAGCAAATCCAATTCCTCACCTTCGAAGAACTTAGACGTATTTATGAACTGTTCTTTCTTTAGATTTCCCACCAGCTTGTCCAACCCAGAAGACATGAATTTGAAGCTGTCAATGAATCGAAGTTCGCGCTTGATGAATATTTTTTTATATTTTTTACTTTTTTTATCTTTTTTGAAAAAAACTGTCCACCACAATGTTCTTTTTAAAGGAAATGTATTTCTCTTCATTGTTGGGAATGCAATCTATTTTACCGTCGGAAAACCCCAAACTCTTTATAAACAAATGAGCATCGTACCCCGCCAAATTATGGAAAATCACGGGAATGTGTTTGGGGATTCTATAATTCAAGTTGCAAACCGCATGAGCTGCGCCCCGATACAAGCCCGTAAAATGATCGTGATCGCGAACCTTATCGTCTTTCAACACCCGACCACAAATGAAACAATCCGTCGCATTCTCATAATCCTCCCTACTCTCTTCAGTCATCAAAATATTTTGTTTTTTTTATTTTACCGATCTTTCTAATATCTTTTTCCAACTTCTCCACAAACAACAATCCAAGATCTTCGTCTTCTTCCGTGGCGGTGTACCGAACAACCTTCGGCTCAAACAAATCGTCATGCGCTTTAATCACATAACAGAACCCAGACGGTTTATGTTTTTGATATTTTTCAGTATTATTTCTCTTCTTCTGTTTCAAAGGTTCTGTAAAACATTCAAAATCTGCATAAACTACAAAAGGCACTCTCATACCATGATTGTAATTCTTGAACTCGACAACAGATCCTTTCTCCGGCAAAGTGATCTTTATCGATTGATGCTCCTCACAGTATTCTGAATGCTTCTCCAACGAAACCTCTGTTTTAAAAGAAATAAGGCATCGCTCACAAAAATACCTCTTTCCATCATGCTTTGTAATTTGCGCAGACAACAATCGACTCATACTCTTGATCCAACAATAATGCTGAGTAGTGTCATTTGAAATCAGCAACAAATTAATAGTTTGTTCTCTATCTCCATTGGTGCTAATCCTCAACGGATAAACACTTTCATTCCACCCATAGACATTTACAGCATATTTTTTATTATTCTTTTCAAATATTTTAATCATATCCAACGTCACTGGAAACTCAAGCCCGCTCCAGTCTAAAGTTTCCGCGTTCTTCCGTAGAGCTTTTGATATTCTTTCTCTATCCCTAACTGTCGTGAAAATAGATACTGTAATCGCCCATTTAAAACATTGATTGTCTATGTTTTCCATGTTAATTATAGCATTTTTCTTCTGCAGTTTCAGCGGCAAAGCAATGTATGATTTGCCTCGCAAAGGAAGGTATTTATCAAGACTAATATCGAGAGCCACAACCCTTCTGAAGATCCATCCAGATCCCTTGTTTTGAAAAGTGGCGAGCTTCTCCAACACATCCTCTTGCATCAAATCGTATGCCTCACCCACATCAGACGCATCGGTGATCGTCTCTGTTTCCGAATGAAAGTAGGGAATAGTGGAAGTCTTCTTTTTATAAAACTCAACCTCTAAGATAAGTTTCGTTTTAAAAACGGCTTCTTCTGTTCATGAATCAGCCGAACTACATTATCCTTCATATCCTTCATAAATGTTTTAGCATCCATTCTATTCCTTCCTTCTATTCTCATAGTTCTCATGAATCCTTTCAACGCAGACGCTTTCTTTTTGAACACAAAATCGTCCTTTGCCAACCACGCCGACAACTCCTTAAGTGACAACCCCTTCATATGCCTATGAAATTTATCTTCTCAAATACCCACCCACCAGCGCCCTTTGTGAAACATACCTAAGTAGGGGAGCAAATCTCAAAAGTCAAAAAAGCGCTAGTAAGCTTAAAAATGAAAAATGCGCTTAAACTGTCCTCTCTCCCCTACTGGGATTTAGGGTATTTTTGGTAACACCACTATCCCCAAAAATTATCACCAAAGCAATGTTTTACTCTGCTTACCGTCGAGGTGCCAGCATGAGTTAGGACCAGGTGAAGTGTATTTTCTTCTCGATAACTTTCTTGCACGTCTTTGTTGTACTCCTTGTGGGTCTATTTCAGTGACTAAACGAGCAACAAGTCGACGTGGTACATGAACATGATGTCTAAGTCTCAAGGAATGCCAGAGGCTTCGGTATCCAGAAAGTTGGCCAGGCCCTTTCATTTCCTCGTTAAGAAGCTCTCTCACAACGCTTTCATCAATTTCATTTCCCTTCTTTTTCAATCCCAACGAGCGCAACTTCCTCTTAAGAGTTCTTACGTGCATAAACACTCCATGTTTCTCGAGAATTTTCACTATGACATCGTAGGGATAACCACGATGAAACGAATCTTCAATTAAGTGCTGAGTAGACGCCTCTTGATCGCACTTCTCACACATGAGTCCAGCGCCAGAAATGTCTCTACCACAAGACATGCAAGACATTTTAATGCACACAACATGGCCATGGAGGAACAATTTAACACTCGTTTCCACAACCCTAACCCAGACCTCCTCTGCCAATATGCGCGCGCAGTACTTTGTGGTTTTTATTTGCAGCAACATTTTTTTTTATTTGCATGCAGCAACAATTTTTTTTATTTGCAGCAACATTTTTTTTTATTTGCAGCAACATTGTTTTTATTTGCAGCAACAATTTTTTGTATTTGCAGCAACAATTTTTTTATTTGCAGCAACATATTTTTTATTTGCAGCAACATTTTTTTTATTTGCAACAACATTTTTTTTTTATTTGCAGCAATTCTTTTTTATTTGCAGCCGATTCTTTTATATTTGCAGCAACATTTTTTTTATTTGCAGCAATTCTTTTTTATTTGCAGCAATTCTTTTTTATTTGCAGCAATTCTTTTTTATTTGCAGCAATTATTTTTTATTTGCAACAGTCATGTTTGTATGTAGCAACTCTTTTATTTGCAGCATGTCCCCTGTGGGCTTCCGTAAAGGAGACATGAATGGACTCATGAAGCTGCCATGAACTAAAATATTTTAAACAGTTGTTCGTTATTGTCATTGAAATAGCACAACACATTTAGCAAATAAGCTTACTATCATCTGAGAGAAACACGTACAGAGTAATTTTAACGGCGTATTTTTCGTAAGAACGTAAGTAAGCTTATCGCTTCCAACTGCGATGTTTGTTATTCATTCACAACTTGTCGATTGTGTATAATATTTATTTCATTGTTATTATTTATCCATGCTATTACTGATCAATAGAGTGAATAAATTGCAAAGAAAGAACGGCAAAACAGTGTGTAAAAAGCTAGTAAACTTTTATTGTTGAAATAAATACGTTTGTTTGTCATTTTGTATAAGTACTGATAGCAAATGTGTTGTGCAGTACTAAATATTGAGACTATTCAGCATTTATAAAAACACATTGCCTCAATTTTAAAGCATTTTAATCGATAAAAATTAAAACACAATACAAATACTTTATAAAAGTCAAAACAGAAAACAAATAAAGTATATTGTAGATGTTTTGACTTATGTTTAGTGAAAATATAAATATTAAAACTTGCAAAAATGAGAGCAATTCAGATTTGCCGAGCGCTGGCCGATGTCCTCTCGAAGGTAAAATCCGAATGTTTCACGGAAAAGTGCACCAGAAAAGTGCGGCGCATATCAGGCCATGAGGCGCAAAATGTCAAAATTAAAGTTTCTCAGCGTACGGTGAAGTTACACGACTGACACTTATAAAGTGTTTAGAGAATACAGTAAAGTTTAGTTATCCGAAGAAAAATTAAATTTTCACGGCATATTGAAAAAAAATAGGGGCAAAAACGTAATTGTCACGTGACCGAGTTTCATACCTTGTCTCAATATACACAACATGTATACATTTTGGTCTGCGCATGCGTTAGAATTCAGATTTGAAAGTGATTTGCCGCCATTTTCTTTGCAAATTGCACTGCGGTGGGAGATTTAGTGAGCGATCTTCGTCTCTAGAATGATGTTCAAGAAAGTATTTGAAAGGAAATCAATAGTCTGCCTACTTTTGTTTTGCTGTAGATGATTTTTTTTTTCCGAATAAAGGTCGTAGATGATAAAATATCAATGAACAAAATCCGCCGAAACAAGGAATTATCCTAAATCCAGCTACATTGTCCTTTCGGTTTATTCTCATCGAAGATGATTTCAAGAGATACTTCACAGTGAAAGTTAGTACTGACACATTGAAGGTCATATTCTGTGTATTTGAGTTCTGTACATTCAGTATTCTCAAAGTATTTTGCTCGATTCAGTTGGGTATTTATCATTTTTGCACGTATTTTCCTAACATTCCTACCTAAAGAACAATACTTATTAACTCGCCCCCCAGCCGAAAATAGCACAAATTGACTTCTTCTAAGCTTATTCTTTGCATTCGAGAACTTATTTTAAGCAGAAAAATTGTCCCTCAATGTGAGATCGTATTATTTAGGTACTATGGTATTAGTACACTCTATTTGTTATGATTATGACTGATTTTCATCGCTGGTGTATACCATATTACAAACACTCTATGTGTTGAAGTTTATTGTAAAGGATTGCTTAATTCTTCATTTTTTAGGACTTCTTAGAATCAGCTGTAAACCGTTTGATATAAGTTTGATTCACATTGAGATTTTATTCAGCATTGTGTTTGCGAATCGTTTATCTGAATTGGTGACGTGTCAAACTAAATTATAAGAAAACCTTTCTTAGTAGCTCACCCCCCAGCAATTTTCTTCCGTGATTTATTGCTTCACTCATGCTAGTTTCGTAAGGTCTTGTTTGTTGGAGTTGAAAAATTGTCCCTCTTGCTTTGCGGTGGATTTGAAGTGTCCAAGTATCACTCATTCACCCGACTTCTCCGTAGGAATGTTTGCCGTGTTTTGACGGATTTTGTTCCTTTATACGGAAAAAAAATATCCACAGCACCACAAAAGTAGGCGGACTATTGATTTCCTTTCAATGATTTTCTTAAACTTCATTCTAGAGACGAAGATCGCTCACTAAAGGCGTCCACAGCCGTGCACTTGGCAAAACAATAGCGATACTTCATGTTTACAAACATTAACATTGTGATGTAAATGTGCCAACCATTTCCACAAAAGCTTTTCACACGTTTTGTTTCAACAGCCAATCGATCTCTGGTTGGCACATCGTTGGCATACTGAATGACAAAAGCTGAAGTATCGATTATGCAAATAGGTACTTTGAAATCTGAATCCTAACGCATGCGCAGACAAAATGTATACATGTTAATATACACAGTATACTGCGGGACGCGCGGGATGCACACAGGAAGCCCAACATATAAGTTACTCAACACAGGGAACCCAAATAATACGTATCGCGCGCGCGCGTTCTAAACCACAGGAAATCCATCAAAAAAGACGCGCGCATGCAAATATATTTTATTAATAATTATAATTAGCCTCAGAAACAATGGTTGGGCTGCCTGTGCATATGTGTATATTGAAACAATAGAGTCGATTTCGTATGAGTGGGAAGTAGTTACGGCACGGTTCGTGCCGTACCGTGACGGTATCGCGCCATCATCGTGCGGTATCCAAGCATTCTGATTGGTTGAGCAATGATTTCGCGCGCTGTGATTGGTTGAATACAATGTGTTCGATTCCGTACCGTAACCGTACCGTGACCGTAACTCCGTACCGTAGGTTTCCCACTCATACGAAAACGACTCTATACACATCCCTGATACACATGACGCGCGGGATGCGCACAGGGATCCCAACATCATACATTTCTATGCACAGGGATCCCAACATAATACGTATTGCGCTCGCGCTCTACCACAGGAAACCCATCAAAAAAGACGCACATATCATTTTATTTCATTATTTAGTAGCCTCAAAAGGAATGGTTGGGCTGGGTTGGGCTGCCTATGGAAACATTCTGAGCCGCTGTACGCTACAGGCCCGTGGGGGTACCCAGGTAAAGTAGCTGAAGTTTTTCAAAATGGTGGGAAATCTGAAGAGAAGTTCGTGAAACAAAGACTAATTTTTTCGGTGTAAGCGTTTGGATTCTGTTCCTTATTCATGGTAAGTTTAGAAGTTCACAATTCTTGTCAACTTTAAGTAACTTTAGAAGGAATTGGACGATTTTAAGGTAGTCCTTTTATATTTTGAATGGTGGAGAATTGCATGTTGTGCTCGACACACGATAGTTTTGTTGAAAAGTAAAGCTCAACTAAAAGGATTTTTGTGAAGGTAATAACGTAGCATTTTCTCTAAATGTTCTCTAATAAAAGGACTTGTCTATACTAGAGCAGAAGGGCTGCTTAATAATCCTCAGCAAATTATTTTTGATGAGTTATAACTGAGCTATTTGACTTGTGTAGTTGTCAATGTCAGTGATCAAAATGCACTTCTCAACCGACTGATGGTACTTCACCTCTATTTTTAAAAACATTTTTACTGTCTTATCTAGAAAATGTTTGACATATGTTTTTTCTTTCTTTCTTACAGTTGTTCTAAAACATAAGGAAACGCCAACACAGCATGAACCGGCATCTAAACGACTAAAGCACTGAAAAATATAGACGAACTCAATTCACTGACATCTATCTACATCGAATGAGACGTGAATGGAGATCAGGACTCGTGAAATCATATGAACTAAAAATTGACAGTTTTTCATTATTGTCATTGAAATAACACAACTCATTTAGCAAATGACTGAGAGAAACAAAGAGTAATTAACTTAAATACGGTTTTCCATGGCCAGCTTTCGCGGACATCGAGCCCGCAATGAAGCAGCGGTCTCCCCCAATCGAATAATCAAAATGGCGAATACAAATACAAAGGCTTGACTGGGAAGCGATTAAATCAAGGCAAATTATAGTCTACGTTCTGAAGAAAATTAATTTGCAGTGGTAGAACAGTTTTCTACTACTCCTTATGCTTTGTTCTGGCTAATACAAATTACAAAAATACAATTTCCTATGTTTACTTGAAGAAATATCCGATAGCCTGTATATCGTACATACTGCCTCTGTAAATTTGGATAGAAACATGCGAAATCATGCGAAGTTCCAAGTCTAATTGTCGAAATTCTGAGGACTTTTTTCAATTTGCAGTGGATGATATATAAATTAGACTTACTTGTAAGGTCATTCACGAAAGCATGTCCAGATTGGAAATAATTCCATGTTTACTTGAGCGCTTTGAAAATGCTCCATTATCACAAAATGAGAACACCAAATGTCCGCTTCCGGTGGACGAAGAATAGTGAAGTTTGAAGTCGAAACTTTACCGAAAATCATCATGTTTGGCATCAAAATAAACCTTAGATATCAAGCTTTCATTTGCCGTAAAGATCCATGGGATAGCTGTTAAAGCACAGGGATACCGTCGCAAGTAAGTTAGATTTCTCCAAGTCCGGGCCTGAGGGCGCTTGGGCTCCCTGTGCTATTGATCAAAATCGTCGAACCGAGTTAGTATTTCGCTTCTAAAATGTTTCTTCGATAATATTGAGCTCTAAATATACCTAACACATACAGTTTGGTAGTTGTTTTCAATTCGAATGGTGTTTAATTCACTAAAGGAGCCTTGTGGAACGTGTTTTAGAGCGAATTTGACTGATACTCGAGGTATATTTTCCAAATGAAAGTCGTTGCGTGACTTCCGGTTCAGGATGACCGGAATAGCTGGCCATGGTAAGAATGTAAGTATCGCCGCTTTATAAGTTCATACATATTACGAACTCCGAAGTTTGTTATTCATTCACAACTTGTACCGTGTCGACTGTAGACGTGTAGTATTACTGATTAATATAGTGAATAAATTGCATAGAAAGAACGGCAAAACAGTATGTAAAAATCTAGTAAACTTATTTTAACTGATTGTTGTAATAAATACGTTTGCTTGTCATTTTGTTTACAAGCACTGATAGCAAAAATGTCTTGTGTAGTACTAAATATTGAGACTATTCAGCATTAAAAAAACACACATATCATTTTATTGAATTATTTAGTAGCCTCAAAAGGAATGGTTGGGCTGCCTGTGGTTATAACGGACAGTCTGAGTACAATCTTTCGTCACACCATTAGTTCGTGAAGATGTATTACTCGGACACTTCCGGAGGAAGTCCGAGTTATAAAATGCACTTTCTTTTATATTATTTTTGTGGCTACTGTTGCTTAGCAACGAAGCCACTATGCCATCGAGTGTGTAAGTCCGTAATGTAACAATAGAGTCTTCGGATAGAGTTCGGGGCCAATCATATTATTATATTAGTCGAGCGGAATCGAGCGAGCGGATGTAGGCGGTCGACAATCGATCGACGTACGACTTCGACAATTCGGATTGTCGACATTCTATTGATTGATGGAAACGTCGAATCTACGTTTCGGAGTTTCCATGTGCCATTACTCCAGAACATACCAAAGACCAGTGCCAGGAAGACTAGTAAATCGTGTATGTGAATTCATTTCCTAACTTTGCAATGTTCTTACGTAAATAAACAACGAAACATGAGCCTGAGAGTGTCGACGAGTCGTTGACAACCAGTGAACATGAATAACGAATAACTTTATATGATTGGCTAAACACTTACAATTGGAACGGAATGTACAGCTTGGGTAAGCAGCCGTGTCTGAGGGGAGAGAGTTGCGTGACGACACGGCTGCGAGGGAGACTATAGTTAACCAGGATTGACAATAACTCCACTCAGTTTGAAGACCTTGTTAGACGATATTGGGGATTGTTAGTTTGTTTTTAAAAACTCTGAATTCGATCCAACATCACCCAACATTGTTTTCTGCAAGGAGGGAGGTGGGACTCAGGGTAAAAAAATACCCTCGCCTCTACCAAAAAAATAATAATAATGGGCGTAGCCGGTGGCGTGGCTTATATATGTTTATCCATGCTTTTCACCAACATCCTAAAGGATAGTGAGATTGTAGTACGATGCGGCTTTCACACTGATCTCAGTACACTTTAATAATAATAACAGTTTTATCTTGACTACTAGACAAGGTCAATCAAAAACACCTCTGCAGTTCTCTTTTTACTCCTATTATTAAAATGAGCATGTGATATTTAATATAATTCTGAACTTTATTACTAACAGTAGCCATGCACATGCAGTCCTAGACTGCCTATTTTTCTTCGTAGTACACTAAATGTGAAGAATGTGATCGTATCGGTCAGGAATGTCTGTTTCAGGGTTTCGATTGGCTGAAAATTGGGGCGATGATATCTGAACGCGTAATGAAGTAATTCTATGCTCAAACGGGTCAAGTGGTTCGCTCTTGGGTCATCGTTAAAACTCATCGTTCCACGACTACCGTCTATACTAGAAGTGCTGTGTAGAAGCTCGTGCTCATCAATCTTGAATATAATTGTTTTAATGTTGCTAAACTGAATAGTGTTGTATTTCAAAGAGATAGTTTCATAATGGAGTGCATGTACACCGCAACAACGTCAACAAGCTTGATTAAAATATATCTGAAGCCGGCGGCTCGGATCTTTATGGCCGATAAAACACGGACTTTTTAAAAACACGCTCATTACACATACAAACGCATACGCCGATTCGTGTGGGCCCACTCTGAAAGATGTCGTTTCATTTATAACAAAAACAAACGCGCCTTCATTACAACAAACGAAAAACGTTATCAGAACCATCTGCTCACCGACACAGTCTCCCTCGTCACGCAACTGTCATTGTCATTGTCATAAATGTCCGAGTGTACGCTCATTGAGCGTCTTGTTCCTGATTAAGAGACGAATGGAACTGAATATTTGCAAGAGGATAAGCATTTTGTTAGAAAGAACAAAGTTTCCCTTGTATTATCAAGGTTTTATGTTTGTTTTCATTTGAGACGTTTCAAATGTTGCGTTATTGATGTGTATGCTATAATAGAGGTTTGTATTAATAAATTCAATAAAGAATGACGTGAATCTGTAAGAAACCCTGTTATAACGGACAGCCCGTTATAACGGACACCTTCTCTGGTCCCTTCGGTGTCCGTTATAACGGGGTTCCACTACTTGTAAGATTTCATTACATGCATGGGGAGAAAAAGCTTAAAATATTATGTGTAGTTTATAAGCGAGCAGGAGTGTTTGATTGGATATAAAACCATTGCTGGGTTTATTGGTTTTCCGAATCATAAGTCAGTAGGGTTGTGGATCGGCAGACGCTGAGCCACTCGAGGTGTTGGGCTGAAGTCAGTAATCACTTGACCATGGCCGCCAAACAGACACTTTGAAGTACTGTACGGGACCGCAAATGAACCCAGGCCCGCAAATGAACCCAGGCCCGCAAATGATCCCAAGACTGGATCACAAATGATCCCAGGCCTGCAAATGATCCCAAGACTGGATCGCAAATGAACCCAGGCCCGCAAATGAACCCAGAGAGGACCGCAAGTGATAACAGAGATAAAATCAGGAATCTGGAACGGAACAAAATGGGATTTCACACTTTTTCTCATATTAACGCCTTTGAAAATAAAAACATCCCTGTTTTGTAAAAGAACAATGGTCATTTTTTAGAAAAGCATTTGGCAGTCTCATTCAATAAAATTTGTTCTCAAATAATTAACAATTACTCCGCTCAGCGTCGGTGAGTAGTGGTGGATATTTCCCGAGCCGCGAGTCTTTTATAGTATATACCACACATGTGAATAGCCAGCCAAATATATATATAATTTATTTTCAAGAATTAAGAAAGAGACACGCTCGCGCAACGCGAAGCCATCTTGTTTTGCTTGGAGGTGATGAATAAGCAATTATTGGATGAGGTTGAGCATGATATCGTAAATTATCAAGACCGAGGTCTGTGTTATCTGCCGAAGCCGTAGGCTGAAGCAGATAACACAGACCCGAGGTCTTGATAATTTACGATATCATGCGAAAACCGAATTCAATAATTGTTTTATTAAACATTTTGTATACGTGAGAACACAATTATAATCAGGTCAATAAATGCTGCCATGGCCATTGACACTGCAAACGTACCACTCTTTATGACATTGAATCCCGCCTTGAATGAACTTAACAGGATAAATCTATTATCTGTAGCAGATAATAGATTTATCCTGTCAAGTTCACATGCTATCGAGAATTAACTGCATGCTCTCAGCCAATCAGATGCGAGATAGTGAGTAAAATGTTTAATAATAGCAAATATATGTCGCGAAATACCAGCTAAAATAGGCTAATATCTCCAGAAACGTCAGTGAACTACCAATTCAAACTCAATCACACAAAGTTGTCAACGAGTCTGATCCTGAACTGAACTTTATTCCGTAATTAACCAGGGTAAAAACATTTTAATAAATATAAACTGTTTCTCAGTTTGCCTCAAATTGGCATTTCTCAGCATCATCATTCATTTATTTTAACAGAAACTTCATCTTCATGATTAGGCACTGTATTTCATATCTACCGTATTTTCTCGATTAAACCTGACACCGCTGATCAGTACAAACTTTAGACATTTGCATCGGCCTGCTGAGTTTAATTAGTTTTACTAATGATTCACGGTTTTTTTCTATTCATTGTTTTTCACTACCTTGCAGGTCATATCATCCAAAGGCCCGGGTGTCAGTTTGGGGGAGAAAATATGCGGTATTTTGTAATTTCGTGATTAGATTAATATCAAAAATTACGGCAACGGCCGAGTGATCCAACATAATTTCGTCGAGATAACTATAAGAACTTTAACGAAAGGAAACAAATGCTTCAGTAAAACTGACACTGAAAAGCCACTTCAGGGGAGTGTCAATTGAAACGATTTATTTATTTATGTATGCCATTTAAAGCAACAAACGTTTCCTCAGTATTATTTATAATTAGCAATAATTATGAGAAAGTAATATTATTTAGAGGATAATACATGGACGCGCGGAGATACGAATTTATCTTCCGAGTGTTCAACTAGTTATCTCACGAGTGAGCGCAGCGAACGCGGAGTGAAATAATAAATTTGATCATGCTTAGTCGTTACCAATCTTAAGGAAATTGAATACATTTGCACATATGGCTCAATTAAACTCATAATTCATTTCATACAAGCACTTTTCACAACATTCCATATCATCCGAGTAGACCTGTAGCATTCCTCCACTGTTTCCTTTGGACAACTCCATTTCAGGACTTCTCTGTGTGAAATCCCATTTTGTTCCGTTCCAGATTCCTGATTTTATCTCTGGGATCACTTGCGGTCCTCTCTGGGTTCATTTGCGGACCTGAGTATTTGCGATCCAGTCTTGGGATCATTTGCGGGCCTGGGATCATTTGGGATCCAGTCTTGGGATCATTTGCGGGCCTGGGTTCATTTGCGGGCCTGGGTTCATTTGCGGTCCCGTACAGTTCGCCTCGGCGGAAGATGCCCTTCAAAAATAAATCATTTTGTCTTTGAAGAAGTATGAGAGGCAGCTTGCCAATTCTTCTTTACTTTCTTCATCGCGAGGAATTCTTACCACAACATTCCCACTTGAATTTACGATTACTACTTTAACTTGAAGAGTTCTCCACCTCCAGTTAACTAAGTCTATAGGTCATCAATGTTGAGGTACGACTCTACTAGATCGTTTTGTGCGTTTGTTTATAGTGTTATCTCTAAATTCCAAACACTTCCTTCGATGATATTTTTATGATTTGTGACAGATCCAAAATGAAATTTCACTTCCGCCGTATAATAGCTTCATTGGGATTGGCTACTTCACTGATAAGCTGTCACGATCAACCGTCAAATGTCAAGGGGCGTTTTTCAAAATCACAGGGTTTGCCTGCAAGCGTTTCCTTCTCGCCCTTTCCCCTCCCCCTCCTTCCCCTTTTTGCTATCGCCCCAAAACGAAAACTCTTCCGCGTGGCCTAAAAAACGCTTGCTACGCAGGCTAGGTCTGTCCTTATTTCTAAGTCAAGCCTCAAGTGTTGACATTCTTACATTTACATAAATTAGATGACGTCACTGGACACGATTATCGACTTCGGAGTTCAGACGTCTCACTCGGGAAAATTTTTGACCCAGAGGAGGCGGCTGATTTTCAGGCTAACCAATCAGTTTCTTTGACCAGAATCAGGTCAAAAATGACGCCACAGTACAGGAATGTTGGCCTCACAACGCAGACGCTTCTTTCGGGAGACCCCTATGGCGAGCGAAAAAAAGCGGCTGTATTCGCAGGCTAGGAACCTCGATGCGCTTTACAATAAGAAAAATAACTAGAAACTAGTGGATTATAAAAATAAAATAAATATACGAATATATTTTTATTTTGTCTATTATAAATAAGTAGCCTCAGAACTGCCTGTGCCTTGATGCCATCAATAAGCCAGTTCAGAGTTTAAGAATAAGGTTCAGTGCGCATGCGATTTTATCCCGATTTTATCACCTTCTTTTGTTAACGTTTGTGTAGTTTTAAATAACAAAAAGTGATAAAATCGGGATAAAATCGCATGCACACTGAACCTTATTCTTAAACTCTGAACTGGCTTATTGGGATGACCGAACAGAACCACAACTGAGTTGTATTTTTGTTGTTGTTGTTGTTGTGGGCTGCCAAATTGGAAACCAGTTTGTTTGTACTTACTGATTTTGCCACCTAAAGTGTATACCGGAAATAAAGTGTATGCATTCCGCCACACCTGTCCTATTATTATACATTCCACCCTGTATTCAGGGAATTGGTCGTCTCTCTGCATCAAAGGGACTGCCCTTATATCCCAGGGGCGTAGCCAGGATTTTCCATTGGGGGGGGGGGGGGGGGGGGGGTCACACTCCATATCCCCCCCCCCCCCCCCCCCCCCCCATCAACATATAAATTTAATGAGTAGACCCAGAGTAAGAGAGGGGGGCACGGCACCCTGTGACCCCCCTGTCTACGACCCTGCAACCACATCTGATATTAAAATCCATATCTGATTGTCACATAGCTATGACCACAAGGAATTCTGGGAAATTAAAACTCTCAAATAACACCGTCAAATCATCGACCTTTTTATCCAGACTTAGTTAAATAGCCCATATTCCTTCAAAACTACGAGAACATTGAATATATCTGTATGTAATCCGGGTCATAAACTGATTTCCCATCCATCCTTGCGGTCTCAGTTTCTATGAATTATGATTTTCAACCCGACAATGATTATACAATTAGCTATATACTCCAAAGTAAAATAACAAGTCATTTATTTGTTAGGTGAAGTTGATTTTATTTTTCCTTGAAATAACAACCCATAAAGAGTTCTAATTCATCCTGGGTGGTCCACCACCGCCACCACTAGATGCATTCTAGGAAACTTTTTGAACTTGTTCATGAGCATGTTCCTAAGTTGATTAATAATGAAATATAGCCAATTTCCAAAAACCTTTTCCATGATTTTTGTGTATTTATCCAAAAGAATTCACAACCATATTTTAGTGGGAAACCATATATTTGTTTGTTTGTTATTCAAAGTCAATGTTCAAAAGGGTAAACTTTTGCAGCAAAATTATTTAAAAAATACTTTTTCTGGATATTTTGCCAGAAATATTGGTAATCCATGAAGTGCTCCTTATACTGGTTCACCATAAGAGTTCCACCTTTTTCTTATTTCGCGTTAAATTTACGAACCTTGCAAGTCTAGTGTTAGTCTTATAATCACTTAGGATCTTAGTTTTCAAAGTTACCTCAAATTTTTCAACTTGAAGAAAAAGTGCTTAAAACGTGGCGCAAAATTATGAATTTCGGTAGACATGATTGTCTAACGTAAATATTGAAATGCACAAAAGAAGTTTTATGAAATTCATAATTTTACGAAAAAAACTGCAATGGGCAAACTTTTTGAACATGTTTAAAAACATTACCTGTCTTGCAATCTCATTGAAAATATAATAGAAAAGCGAGAAAAGCAAGATATTTTAGAGAACAGATAGAAATAAGTACTTGCTTCCAATTTACAAGAGTTTTTTGGTAAAAACATTGAATTTTATTTTTTTATTGGACTATTTCGAAAAAGTATTACAAACTTAAACAATATTTAAAATATATCTAAAATGTCTTATATTTTACCATAGAACATAAAACTAAACATAATTTCATGGAAAACCATTTAAAGGGGAAAGGAAAGGAAAGTTTGGGGAAAATCAATAAAAATCATTTGGGTTATATGTTTAAGGTGTCTATCGACTCCCCTGAGAGAAGCTGTTTTAAAAATCTATTCAATATAAGCTGAATAGTTGGTTCAGTATTTTGTGATTTGAACCTTGTGTTTATGAGTTTTAGAGGTTTGAAATCTCAATATGCAAATCAGATGACGTCAACCCAGGAATCATTTATTATACAAAAATGCCCTTGTGCTGATTATTGACATGATTTTATTCACACAATATTAATAAGTGATTTTATATCTTTTCTCCCATTTAAAAAAATAAGTTCTTCTTGAAAAAGTCTAACTAAGTTATGGCAAATTCCTTAGTAGACGTCATCAAATTTGCATATTTAGATTTCAAACCACTATAACTCATAGATGCAAGGTTCAAATTACAAAATACTGAACGTTCCAACTATTCAGTTTATATTGAATAGATTTTTAACATATTCTCACAGGGATGATAGGCATTAACATATTATTAATTTTATCAAGACTGGGAATCAAGCAACACCCCTCTTCATCTTCTAAACTAAATTTTCAAATAAATATCAATAACCCAACAAATAACGACGCACTGACGGAATTTGAAAGTAAAGATCCCTCGAAAATAACTACCGTAAATTCTCTATGAAGGCCCCCCGAGGGGTTTATTTATTTTAAGCACTTTTGAGGGGAGCTTAATGGAGGGAGGAAGCTTTATAGAGGGAGGGGCTTATTAAATTTCGCAGAAAACCAGAAAGTTATTTAAATTATGGTCGCAGGTACCATAATTAATCAGTTGATTGTAAATAATAAAGACTGTACATGGTAAGTGTTTATGGTAAAAACTTATAGAGATATTGTACATGTACATTGTCCAGTCCACAGTCCATGCATGGGACATACTTGATAACTTTGCGACAAAAGATTGGAAATGTGATGGTGATGGTAAATCAGGAACAGGAACCAAAAATGCTTATGTCATATAAGCTTGTAAAAGTGAAACATCTGTGACTTCGGAGCGCTGGGCAAAATCCGCTGGATCCTCGAGCATGCTATTCATATAGATCTGTTTTATTCTCATTTTAATCTAGTTTACTCACAATGTTAGGTTTACTCAGGAGCCCATAAGTAGGAGCCTCCATCTACCGTACTGGGTTTGTGAGACGACCTGTGACCGGATCAGGCTATTTTTAGAACACCTTTTCCCGCGAACTGATCATCAATCAATAGGAATCCACCATGGGAATTACACAGAGTCAATCAGCAGCAATGAGGTAGATGATTTGTGTTTATTTGTGATGTATGAACAAAGTGGCGGACGAAGAAATTGGCGAAATTGAAGAAACTGAAAGTGAAGAGAGCGATAGCGATAGTTACAGTGACTCTTTTGCAGAGTTTAGTAATTCATCGGAAAGTGACCAAGAGTCTTCAAGTTCGTGTTCTGTTTCTCAAGGAACTAAAAAAACATCAAATAGTAAACCTACCAAGCCAAAAGCTAGAAACTCCGTAACAAAGCCGAAATCAAAAATCCCTGGTGTTAAAATTTCGCGGCAAAACTGGTGTTCTAAAAATAGCCTGATCCGGTCACAGGTCGTCTCACGAATACATCCCAGATGGAGGCTCCTACTTATGGGCTCCTGGTTTACTTAAATGTGAAGTTTATGGACATACAATTTGATAATGAAAGCGAAAACAAGAAGTGAATATATTTTGATCGATGTTATGTGACAGATAGTCACTGAAATATACTAGTTTATAACATCGATCAAAATACTCTTCACTTCTCGTTTTCGCTTTCAATAGCTTTACTTCAAATAAAATATTCTAGTAGGTTTACTTTTTACTGTAAAACATTTGTAGATAAGTCTCAAACATGTTGCAACAATGCTTTGGTTGTGACATGGTTTAAGTTTACAAAACAATAAAAAAATAAAAAAAGTGTTAACCCATTGACTCTTACACCGGCCGAAACCGGCCGTAAACATCGATACTGCTTTGAAAAATTCTAACTTTCTGAATTTTCGTAACATCGATTTCATGGCCAGTTATTAGTGACAACTAGATAACTCTTCATATTTTAACCTCAAGTAAACTGACTTACAGGTCCGATTTCTGGGCATTAGTTCAATTTGTTTGCCATAAAAATCAAAAATGCGTGTTTTTGACGCAATTTGACACCTCAAAAATGAACGACATTTGACTTGGATTTTCTTCCAAAATACATCCTTGCGAAACAAAACGCCACTTTCTCAGCAAACTTCCATCTCTCTTCTTGATATATTCGTGAATTTTTCTCTCTCTTTTCCTTAACTCGCAGAACAATAGCCATTTCCTTAGGACCACTTTCGCTAACACGTGTTTTTTCTGCACGCCCGAAAAGGATGCCGGGAACATCTGGGAATTTTCGACAGAAAGCCTCCCTCCATTTCCATATTTTAGAATATATAGAGTGTCGAGCCACTCGGTCCTACAGGCAAAATATTGCACCGGTTGCATTCTTTACAAGTCCAAAGTCGCCAAAAAAATGCCTTTGTAGGTCCTGGAATCCACCACAGAACAACCAGAGAGACGATTTCACAGTTGAGTCCGCCATTTTGAATTTCGTAATGGCACCGACGAGTTGTCTTCGTGAAAATCGTTTCTCGCTGCTGGGTTCTTTCAGCAGAACGGTCTCTACCACACCAGTCAAGCTTAATGATGCTGTCCTGGGGGCTTCTGTTGTGAATAATGGCTATAAACACTCTAAAAATGCAAAATTGGCCGCTCCTAGCAGCTACGAGCTGCTGGTCCTCGTGGAGATTCATGACAAGAGAAAGATTACGTCAGAACCTGAGCCCGTGGGCTTTCAGAACTGTCAAGATTTCCATGGAAACCCCTTATATGGAATCGAAATTTCCTATGGCATGATTAGGTCCAGAAAATCGTTAAAAAACTCAAAATAGCTCAGGAGCGAATGGGTTAATATGACTATTAAAATGCACAGTACAGAGCAGCTATGTATAAATATAATATGTTTTGCAAATGCAAAGCACACCATCTATAATTTTCTGAAATAAGAGGGAAAAACCAAATGGTAAATATTTAGAACATGTTCAAGAAGTTTACCATGTTCAAGAAAGTTACCTAAAATAGGTAAAGTTTTTGAACCTTTTCAAAATATAGGTACATAATTTGAACATGTTCAAAAAGTTATCCTACTTACTAGGTACATTTTTTTGCACTTAGGTAATAATGCATATGGCCACCACCACCACCACCACCACCGCCACCACCACCACCGCCGCCGCCAGTACCAGGAGCACCTTGGGGTTTCTGGCCTTCAGGCTAACAAGAAAATAATTGCAAAAGGATTAGTCTGTTGATCACATTGTTTAAAGTGAGCTTCGCGTTTGCGAGTTATAAAGGTTTAAAATATCACGACGTCATTTTGACATCATTTTGATTGCAATATTTATTATAAACAAGACGCTCAATGAGCGTATACTCGGGCTTTATGACAAGGACAAAGACAGTTGCATTTGCGTGACGAGGGAGACTATGTATGGGTGAGCATAGAGAAAAATGACCGAATTGTACTATGTGTTATTGAATATGTTGTGAGAGCGAATCATACTTTCGGATTTAGTTCGATAGGCGTTCGGAAACCATTCGACCCGTTTGTGGCGCCATGAATATGCAACCTCAAGTGACCTCAAGTACGTTTAAATACGTACCGATAAACGTATACCTCGAAGAGTCGGAGATCTTTATCGATGCTCATCGACATAAATAGTCTCTCTCGTCACGCAACTGTCATTGTCATATTAAATACCCGACTATACGCTCATTGAGCGTCTTCTTCTGTAACAGATCCCTAAAATCTAAAATCTAATGACGTTTTGATTTCGATTGTATTTTTGCCGTTCACTGACTATTTGGCCCATTTGAGCATAGAACAAGTATATAAATAGGCTATTAAAACTACTTTGGCATGATCCCAAATTTCGTACATTGACCTTTGAAGTACGATTTATACGATTTCTTTTCCTTCTGAATTTTTCAAACGTCGAATCAAATAAACATCCATCATTATATATCTGAGAAATGTGTTTCGTTTTACTGTCGAATACTTTTTAAACGGTTTTTTCACGGCGCGTGACGACAGTCAGGCAGCAAGCAAAGCGAGATTAGCTAACAAAACAAAATCTACTGGAAAATCAAACCCTCGCTCTCTAGCTTCAGAGACATAATAATATAACATCCAGACGATTCAGACTATGATCTGGCGGCGAAGCTCGACGAAGCTGCTAACGGGTTTTTAACGGCATGGCCTATAAAAAAAACCTTTGCAAACGTGGAATGAAATAAACATCCATCATGAGTTACTGAAAATAGCTCGACTGGCTCGACTGTTTGCATGACTTCTGTACATATAGCTTTTTGTCAATAGATGTAGTTACATCGCTGGTCGTGAGTTTAATGGACATAGCTGTACACGTACTATTACAATTAGTAACAAACATGACAACATAGCGAGGTCATGGTACTTTTTGAGTTCATTTCATTTGCTTTTCAATTCATTTTTTGATGAGTTCGAGTTTGTGGAACGGCGTCGTACAACAGCCGATAAAATACGGGCTTTAAACACGCTCATTTCACAGACAAAAGCATACGCCGATTCGTGTGGGCCCACTCTGAAAGATGTCGTTTCATTTATAACAAAAACAAACGCGCCTTAGCTTCATCGTCGAACGATCAACTAGAATCCTGACCCGGCTTTAATAGCTTGAAGATCTATGCTGAGAAATCTTGAAACTCGATACGATCAAATACATCGCATTCTTTCTTCATTCTTCGCATTTTTTCTTCATTCCGTGACCATGAGCAAAATAATAATAAAAAAAACAAGAAAGCCCATTTTATAACTCGGGCTTCCTTCGGAAGGGCCCGAGTAAAAAGCGTCCTTGTGCAAATTATTGACATTTTTTTATCTGGCAAAAAGTTTTATTCTTCTACATTTATCATCCCACTAAAATCAGTTAGCCAATCAGAAGCGATATTTACCGTCCTGATATCCCATGATATCATGGACAGTTGGATAAAATGTGCTTCTAAAGAAGTAAACCATTTTGTTTTTATATTACTTCTGATCATTTTAAAGGGAGACTAGTACGTAAATCGTTCAAAGTTTGATTTAGCTGAAACTTTACTGAAATAATCTCAAAGACCCATACAATCACTGGTTAATTTTTTTCTCAAAAATTCCAATGGGAAGTAATACATTTTTATGAATCTTTAGAGGTGTCAGTGACGTCACTTACTCAACCCAAACTCAGCTCCATAACAGGAGGGAATTTTGTGTGCACATACGTCGCCACAGTCAGATGAATACAAGATGTACTCGAGACGGCCAGTTGTTTGGTTCCAATGTTTACAGTTTTTGCGGACGTACCTCACCAGGGATACAGGCCGGGACATATCAAGAAATCTGTGCTTTTTTCGTAGACCAGCTACGGGGACTGGGCACGAGTTTACCGGTCCCCCTGTGTTAGGTTTCCCAGTCTTTTTGGCCGTGTTACAAAATGGAGGACAATGTTTACATTCATTTACTCGATTTGCTGTAAGTTTGGATGGATATTTCGATAAAAATCGTACTTTTAAGCGAAAAATATTTACAGGGTTTCCAAATATGGTAAGTACAATGCCCAAATATGGACATAGGAAAGCTGGCCGAGCAACAGCACACTTTAATGGGGGATTTCTTGATATGCGAGCTCATTCAGTATCTGCGCTCTTAATGATGTTCTTCAACACTTTTCGGTTGCTCGCTTAAACTGAGCTGAAAGTGCCGCCCAGGAACGCGCCTGTAATATCTCTTTTGTTTACCAAAATATTTGCTATAAAACTGAAAATCGAATCGTTGTGATGGTTTCGAACTGCATTAGAGCCTGATATGTTTCTTCTATATCTTTAGCATAGCCAAACTAGTGAGTCGTCTATTGCAACAAAATTGTTCAATTTTTCAAGTAGTCCATAGCGAATCCATGAGCACAGGGATTTAGTTATTTTAAAATTTAAAATATTCCTGCTCTTTCCCGCATTATTATTACCAAAACATTAAACGTCCCTGGCTCAATATAATGCAGTTCTCGAAATTCCCGTCGATCAGTCGATAAAAAAACGAAACCCGAGAACTCTTTCGGAGAACGTCGACTGACGTCATGGAAATGAATAAAATTTAATAAGGTCCTTTTGAGGCATCCCTTTTAGCCTACTTCTACATTTCTTTGTAGTTTGTGATCAAAATGTCTGAACGGTTTGTTCAGATAACAGCTCTGCACTGAAGAAAACTAGTCAAACAATCAATCCTAAGCACATATAAGGTAAGAAAACTCCTTCACACAAACATTCAGCTTCATAGAGATAAAATAATTCAAGACATTAAACATGAAGAAATGTATGGAGCGAAGCCGTGATGATTGTTTGGGTTGAACGGTTTGTTCAGATAACAGCTCTGCACTGAAGAAAACTAGTCATACAATCAATCCTAAGCACATATAAGGTAAGAAAACTCCTTCACACAAACATTCAGCTTCATAGAAATAAAATAATTCAAGACATTAAACATGAAGAAATGTATGGAGCGAAGCCGTGATAATTGTTTGGGTTGAGTAAGTGACGTCACTGACACCTCTAAAGATTCATAAAAATGTATTACTTCCCATTGGAATTTTTGAGAAAAAAAATTAACCAGTGATTGTATGGGTCTTTGAGGTTATTTCAGTGAAATTTCAGCTAAATCAAACTTTGAACGATTTACGTACTAGTCCCCCTTTAAGGTATCAGGGTACCCCTACCGACCGGTATGCATTCAAGTCGCTTTAACACAAAATCCGTCCATTTAAACCCCAATAAAGTATATATTTTCTGAAAGCTAAATAAATGGAGATTCCAACTAATGGTCTATTAACCAAAAGTACATAAGCGTTTTAGATATAAGTCAAGATCAACAAATTTATCCTAGTTATCCTAGCTAAACCCACATTAGACTATATTTTCAAAGCGATTGTTGTTTCAGTACTGGGTATCACGTGAAACGGCAAACGTATGTCATGATGATTATGCACTACACCACTTCACAGCCTCTCATGAACCATAGTTCCAAGTCGAGGTTGACTTGGACTTATTGCACATATTAAAAACTAGTTTTCTTATGCGCAGTAAGGCCAACCTCGACTTGGACATACCACGTATTAACCGAACGCGAAGTCCGTGCGGTTTTTTTTTTCCGCACGACCGGCCTTATGGCCCAAGCGCAGAGCGCGCGGGCCATAAAAAGTGAGAAAAAACGATGGTCCATAACCCTGGCATCTCTACCCCTGGATACCAGAGGGGCTTGCTTGTCTTCTTTTGTAGTCTTATATCTCTAGTACAAATAATGTCCTTGATGGCTGTGTATTTATTTGTGTAACCAAACTTAAAAGCACGTTTACAAAAGGGTGTTACTAAACCACGAAACACCGAAACAACGAAACAGCGAAACAACGAAACAAACTAACGATGATACTAGGGATATAATTCTGTGTTCGAAGTAATACAGTTTTCAAAACACTGGATAATATGATAAATCATATTCCCTTTTGAAGATGGAACACTGTAATGGCGTCATGTTTCATAGCTGTCAACAAACATGTAAACATAGCCACAGCTATAGTTAAGACAAACTCGAGTCACGGAGGTTGTCTGCGTAGCTAAGGAAGGTTGGGTGGGTCTAAATAAAATAAGACTAGAGTATATAAGGCTAACAGTAATTATATTGAGTTGAAAAGTGATGGCGTTTGTGATTCGTGCGTGAATGTACCGAAACCAGTTGTGCAGTGAGATAGCCGTGTTTGACCACAAAGTGTGGGGGAAAATGCTGCAGCTGACTGGCATGGTTTGTAGTCAGCCCATCAAACTCTATAAAATTTCCAGTTTTCCAAAAATTATCCTAGCTATAGTTTTTAAAGCTCTGAAGCTAAAACTTGTGTTAATTGCATGCTTATTTGTTTATTTAATTTATTATTATTATTTTGTTAAATGTTTTGATTGGCATTGTCACGTGACAAGTACAGGGTCTTGCGCGCCGAATTTCGAGTGTCCCAAAATACCATTCAGACTTGGCTTCTCCGACCTACTCACCTTGTGTTGTCTGACAATTTTAGTGCTTTAAGTTATAAAGCGAATGAATTTCCCGATTCCCCTTATGACATAGCGATACCACTACTGGCCAGAATCCTTTTCGAATTCTTATTCTTATTCAAATGTTTTAAGGTGATTCCCTTGAATTGCATTGCGCACGCTCTACTGCGCACGATTCTGAATAAAATTTTAGTTGACGAGCGCGCGCTAACTTACGCCATCGAGCTCGCGCACATTGGAGACCAATGGAAATCGTTAAATATTTCAAGTGTAACTGAAGTTTTCTCAAAATAAATCGAAAACGAGCACGGTGACCCCCATTTTTTATTCAATAACTTTCATCACACTATAGTTCTCTAGTATATAGCAAAGTATTAAAAAAAGTTAGGATTTCAAACATTAAAAAAATTGAATGAAAGCATACGGAGTATCGATTTTTAGACCCTCTCGGTGGTTCGAACATCTGTGTTTTTTGTTCTATTTTTCGACAACTATGCAAAATTCGAGCATTTTCTTACTATCAGACGGTAGGCTAGAGATACAAAAGCTATAGCAACCACTTTAGTTCATTATTAATAGTTTGTCTTTTAAGTTGTGGAAAATTATTTACCCGATCCCGATGTCACGCGAGACTCGACTGAAAGACCTAAAATACCATAATTTCAAAGCAGTGTAGCGCAAAAATGAGCGCGGTGACCTCCTGTTTTTAGTGTATTTTTTGAAACTCCATACCGTAATGTATCACCATACCAAGTTATAGAAAATTCTAGGATTTGCTTCTATTTCAAGGGAATCACCATAACTCCTCTGTCCTCTGAGAGTACCAAGGTATATCGGGTGAATTAGAATAACAAAAGAAGCTACGAAAAGGATTCTGGTAGTAGTGGTATCATTACGTCATAAGGGGAAAAGTGAATTGGCGAATGACATGAATGAAAACTGGGTGGTTAACGCAATTTGTGAGAAAAGATTTTCACTGACTATAGCATAATCAATGTTCCATTGTATTTGAAACAAGTAAATTGTCCGAATAAATCACCTTTTGTTCTACCATTCAATATTTTTAAATCGAAAGCAATACATGTTCAATTAGTAATCTCCCAAATTGGGAAATCTTGTCAGTTATCATGGTGCGTTGTTTCTATTTAGTGTCAATTGTTGGTTATAGTCAAATGATGTAAACGTGTCTTTAGGATAATTTTCGGTATAATCCTTTAGAAAACCAATTCTAGAATTAAAGTCTCCACAAAGAATACTGAATGTCGCCTAGTTTACTAATTTTTATTTCAACAATTAGACTATGAGTTCGAGGTTTCTATTTAACAATTAGACTACGAGTTCGAGTTTTCTATGAGTCAATAGTCAACGAGGCGCGTAGCGTCTTTCCTTCGATTTATACCAATATTTATTGATTTTTCGCTTTGTATTTGTTCAAAACGCCGGCTTTTTCGCTACTCACTATCTATCACGCAATGGATAGTGAGTACGTTAGCCAATCAGAATGCAGGATTCGTGATAGTATGCTAGTTGGTTTCTACTAATATTGAGTAGTTGACTTTGTAAAATATCAAAAGGTCCGTTGTCATCTCGTGAAATAATTTTTGATGAACTAGGAGGTATGGATGTACAACATACAAATAAGTCTACATTCAATTAAAAAAAATGTTCTATCCAGTTTACACCATTAAAAAATCATTTTCGTTGCTATATAATAGCTTCATAAGACATTCTTTCATTAAAGTCGAAATGCCTCCAGAAAATGTTTTTATCTTTTGAATGTTTCTCTCTGTATTTGGAAAAGCTACAAAAATTTGGAATTTGGATCTGGTAACAGTGGCCAACTAACTAGGTTTTTAAAAGCACTACGATATCATATTTAGTTATGTACTCTATGTAGCGGCGTCAGCTCCGGCGGCGGAGAGATCCGTGAAACTAGATTGGATTGTTTGAAGAAACGACTCACAAATTCCACAAGGCTTGTTTATTAAAATGATCAGGTTTGTGAAACTTCTACAGTTTTAATCTAAAAGATATGAAACTTGGCAACATGACAGCATACGTTAAGTCAACAAATCGTATGTTTTTTTATTTTTCATTTTTACGTTTTTTGGCGGGAAAATGACGTCATAAACATGCCAGCAAATTTTGAATTTCATTAATTCACTAATTTGAATGATGAATTTGAAAGAGCATGCAAAAATATATTTGTAAGTGAAAAAATATCGCAGATATCATTATTCAATTAAAAGATATTAATTTTTTTGAATTTTGAAAATCCGCCATTTTGTTACTAAAAATAGCCCAAAATGGCGGATTTTTCAAAATTCAAAAATTAATATCTTTTGATTGAATAATGATATCTGGGATATCTTTTCTCTAATAACTATCTTTTTACATGCTCTTTGAAATAAATCCATCAAATTAGTGAATTTTTGAAAGTTAAAATTTTGCTGGCATGTTTTATGACGTCATTTTCCCACCAAAAAAACGAAAAAATGAAAAATAAAAAAACATACGATTTGTTGTCTTGACGTATACTGTCAAGTTGCCAACTTTCATATCTTTTGGATTAAAGCTGTGGAAGTTTTGCAAACGTGATCATTTTTGGGGTATTTATTTGTGCCCACCGTTGTGCTAAACTGTTTGTACAGCGATCTTGGTGCAGGACGTGTAGTTGACAAAGGCTCTAAATAGCTTCTAAGTTTAACAGCAAAGATTCCCGTCGAATTTCTGTGAGCTTATGAGTTTCCAAAAGGGGGTACTGGGGTAATAAAGCTAGTGTCACGTGACTGCGAGTAGATAGGTGTCAGTGACGTAAGGGTATTAAAATTGCAAAAAAATATCTAAGCGAAATCTAAGGCACGTGGGTGCCGTTACACTCTAAGAAATGTGGATCTTCAAGTTTTCCTTACGGAGGGCGTACCAATGAGACATATTATAAGCTTCATTGGATCTCCAACGTATCCAACATTTGGTTGGTAACAATGACTCCATTTGCGTAAAACAAAGGATTGGGTAGATGATGCAAAGACCTTGGTCGTAGAAGGGAGTAACTTATGGCGCGCCGTTACCACCAAAAATACGTCGACTGCAAAACGATCAAGGATGACGATCCAGTCAATTGACAAACGATCCAGTCAGTTGTCAAATAATCCAGTCAAATGACAAACAATCCAGTCAAATGACAAACAATCCAGTGTTTGGTGACGTGTCAGTTGTCAAACGATCCTGTCATTTGATAAATGATCCAGTGAAATCACAAACAATCCAGTCAAATGAGAAACGATCCAGTCAAATGACAAACAATCCAGTGTTTGGTGACGTGTCAGTTGTCAAACGATCCTGTCATTTGATAAACGATCCAGTGAAATCACAAACGATCCAGTCAAATGACAAACAATCCAGTCAATTGCCAAACGATCCTGTCATTTGATAAACGATCCAGTGAAATCACAAACAATTCAGTCAAATGAGAAACGATCCAGTGCCTGTGTGGACAGTGGACGTGACTTAATTAGTGACCAAACGCCACGCAGTTCAGTCGATTGTAAAACAGTCAAGTCAGCAGTGGTACCGATAAACGATTGTAGTAAGAATAAACCAATCAACCGACAAACAATCCAAAAACATTCAGTTCAGCTTGTTGATTTATTAACACTGGCGAAACTCAGTGTTCCTTGTCATCAAATACAGTGGAACCTCGTTATAACGGACACCGAAGGGACCAGAGAAAGTGTCCGTTATAACGGGGTATCCGTTATAACGGGGTTTCTTACAGATTACGTCACTCTTTATTGAATTTATTAATATAAACCTATTATAGCATACGCATCAATAACATTTGAAACGTCTCAAATGAAAACAAAATATAAAACCTTGATAATACAAGTGAAACTTTGTTCTTTTTCTAACAAAATGCTTATCCTCTTGCAAATATTCAGTTCCATTCCGGATTTTGTATTAAATTTTGCTGTTCGGGCTGTAAAAAAGTTTATAAATGAGCGGCCACGAACAACACTCCACTGGTATAAAAGTGTCCATTGTCCGTTATAACGGGGTCTTTTTAACAGAAAATGTATCACATTTCAGCCGGGACCTATAAAACTGTCCGTTATACCGGGGTGTTCGTTATACCGGGGTGTCCGTTAGGCAGGGTTCCACTGTAATACCAGTTGCCGGTCATGACTTTGGGGGAGGGGTACGCTCTCGTTGCACCCCGGCTTAAGCGGCTGACATTCGCAGGCTAGAGTGACCCCCACTTATACACGCTTCAGTAGATCTAATTCTCGGAAGGGGGGGATACTCCCATATATGAGCTATACGGGAATGTGCCGCTGGAAAGGGTATGGTTTTTGGGCTCTGTCCTAAACAGGGTATGTACCTGTATCTTAGATTTCTTTGTCCTAAACAGGGTCAGGGTTTCAAACCCTCAGCAGCACCCCTATGCCCAAACATGGACCAAGTACTCCACCCCCCCCCCCCCCCCCCCCGGGATCTAATTACAGTCTGCAACGAAATGACTGTACCATCATTATTATTATAATGATAATTCTTGCCGAAACGAGAAAGATTTCTTCAATATCTTTTGCTCACTTTCATCAGAAGCTAAAAGAAAAAGATGAAAGTTTGATAATCGACTGGCTAAACAGAGCGATAGAGTTAGCGAGGTATTCGGACCAACGCGGGTGAGGGGTGAAATGAACCTTTTGCTTCAGTAAAGTGTGAGGGGGATAGAGGAAAAAAGACAAAGGAGAACGAATGTGAAAAATGAATCAATGCAAATGAACGTAGTAGTGCAGTGCAGTGTTAGTATAGAATGATAGAAAATGAAACAATTAAAAACTAGGAACAGGGAAGGTATATTGAGGAGGTACAAGTCTTGAGGTGAAGGCAGTAATAAAATAAATGTGAAGTACGTTCCATAGGGGGGGGGGGGTAAGGGGGAAGGTATGGGGATTTAGAGAGGGGCTAAAGGTGAATGTGATGTAAAGTAAAGTTAGTAGCCTCTGGATCGATGATAACGAATTATGGTACGTGAAGCAGAGGCACAAAAACGCGGGCTGATGAAGTGGTGAAGGCGTTTATGGACTTAAAATAACAGAAAATAGTAATGTAAATAATAAGCATGCAAAGTGAATGGCACAAAAAGACATAAAGCAGCTCATGGTGTTGTAAGGGTGATAGTGAACTAAAGTCACTAAATATAGATGGAGAATGGCAAAAACATAATAAAATGGCATCAAGACTGATAATGTGAGTATAGAAAGATAATGACGTTTTGTTTAACTAGGGATTAAAATTAAAATTAAAATTAAAATTGACATATAATAAAAGACAAAGCGCTTGAGAATACGAAAATAACTAGGTATATCAATACGGACTAAAATAAGAAACTAAAGCGCTTTAGTTTCTTATTTTAGTCCGTATAGATAAAGTACAAAACGGAGGAATGCATAGGCACTGGAAAGAGCGGAGAGGAACAGGCATTTAATATCCGCCCTCCCTAAGTATTAGGCCATTTTTCTCCCTCCTCCCTGTTTTTTCCCCCCTGTTTTTTTTTTTGGTTTGTTTCTCGGCTCCCTCTATATTTTTAGGCCATTAATTTCTCACTCCTCCCTGATCCGTACCTCTTCGCTAAAGCCGCTTATAAGGAGGGTGCAACGAGAGCGTACCCCTCCCCCCAAAGTCATGACCGGCATGTATAATTTGATAGTTCGACCTTTCAGCATTGAATATGATTATTTGATGACAAGGAATACTGAGTTTCGCCAGTGTCAATAAATCAACAAGCTGAACTGAATGCTTTTGGATTGCTTGTCGGTTGACTGGTTTATTCTACAATCGTTTATCGGTACCACTGCTGACTTGACTGTTTTACAAAAAGCGTGGCGTTTGGTCACTAATTAAGTCACGTCCACTGTCCACACAGGAAACTGGATCGTTTCTCATTTGACTGAATTGTTTGTGATTTCACTGGATCGTTTATCAAATGGCAGGATCGTTTGACAACTGACTGGATTGTTTGTCATTTGAGTGGATCGTTTGTGATTTCACTGGATCGTTTATCAAATGACAGGATCGTTTGACAACTGACACGTCACCAAACACTGGATTGTTTGTCATTTGACTGGATCGTTTCTCATTTGACTGGATTGTTTGTGATTTCACTGGATCATTTATCAAATGACAGGATCGTTTGACAACTGACACGTCACCAAACACTGGATTGTTTGTCATTTGACTGGATTGTTTGTCATTTGACTGGATCATTTGACAACTGACTGGATCGTTTGTCAATTGACTGGATCGTCATCCTTGATCGTTTTGCAGTCGACGTATTTTTGGTGGTAACGGCGCGCCATAGTAACTACGCGTAGGGATGGTCTGAGTGGCAGCATATTCTGAAGCTTAGCCATCTGACATGATGTCATTATTATCATTCTGTTTGAGCTCAACTGAATTTAGTTTTAAAGGTTGATATTACAAACAAATATACTGCACAGCAATGGGATTGATTGTGGTGTTTTGACGGTTTTTTTTTTCTTTTTTTAGTACCTCTAGTTATGTTGATTACTTCGTCAAAGTGGCGCTTAAAGTTTCGTCTTATATACTTCTCCAAAGTCTATCATTACATCCGGCTACAATGGCTGCCAAAATGGTTTGCACGATTGAATAAATGACAGCACGCGCAATCATACTTTTGTGTGAAACTTAGCGCGCCCATCCCCCCATAGAAGTGTTGCTAGGATGAACCCGAGTCATGAGCGCTATGCGGGATCCCGGCAAAACTGAACTTTGCTCCATCCAACCAACCAGTAACACTGCAATGCATGGGGGTAGGGTAGGGGGTTCTCCAATTACCAGGCCTTTTGCAAATAATAGCTAATGTGGAAAACTTCCTATAAAAGCAGATCGTGCCAATTGAATAATGGCCGTCATTGTAGTTTGCAGATCGTTAGTTAGTCTTTCGATTTCCATGTTGTATCTTTTAGGAATTTTGTGATTTTCGTCAATCCGTTAACTAAAGACAAGAATTTAAGACCAATATTATTCACCATTCCTTACTACTAAGTAAACTGGAAGCCTATGGATTTTCTTCTGATGCTACTTCTCTTCTTCAATCCTACTTCCTTGATAGACATTGCAAAGTGAGAATATCACTACAGACTCTACTAGTTATTGGATCGAGGTCAAAAGAGGTTGTCCGCAAGGGTCCAATCTTGGCCCACTACTCTGAAACGTTTTCGTAATATATTACGTCGTATCCTTCGCATTATTGATTGATTGATAATTATTATCGTATATCCACATTGAATAACCAGCGCTTTTGGAAAACAGTAAATGATTTGTCAGCGCTTTGAAAACGGCGAACAAGCGCTTGGGCCGGGCCGTAAATTAAATAACCGATGGCTAGCGCTATCAAATCGGCGAATATATAATGACATACGTTAATATTTTTTAGAACCGTGATTCATTTTAGAACGTGGAGTAATACACCACTTCACAGTTCTCACGAACAGTAGTTCCAAGTCGAGGTTGGCCTTACTGCGCATAAATAACTAGTTTTTAATATGTGCAATAAGTCCAAGTCAACCTCGACTTGGAATTATTGTTCGTGAGAGGCTGTGAAGTGGTGTAGTGCATAATCATCATGACATACGTTTGCCGTTTCACGTGATACCCAATACTGAAACAACAATCGCTTTGAAAATATAGTCTAACGGTGGGTTTAGCTAGGATAACCTTGAGTGTTGGTAGCAAAGTATCTAGCAGGAAGCTGTAATTCGTTATGTTAGTATTTGTACAGAGAACAATGAGCGTTACATTTTAGAATAATAATGAGGGCTGCGTCGGCGTGTGATGAGTAAACGGCGAAAACCTGTATACAGCTGTATACACAGGAATTTGTGTCATTTATACGATTAGTTCTCGGCTTAGATATAAGACACGACTTATTTTAGTTCGTATAGACGGCCCTATTATTTCTTTATGAAATTCGAAATAGAGGTCGCCCTGTGATTGTTAACACCATGGATAGCACTAAGCGATAAAAGTGAATAATACGCTAACAGTCCTAACATTTTAGACTATTATCGTTATGTCTAACTCACGCGAAAGCCTAAACATTAAAGTACGTTAACATTTCTTAACCAGCGCTTTGAAAACGTAACACCATTGCTTCGATCGTGCCGGGAGCATACTGATCTATACTGAACTCCTAGCTAGCCTGCGAATACAGCCGATTGAGCGCCAAAAAGCGGCTGTATTCACAGGCTACTGAACTCCAAACGCGCTTTGAGAACAAGGAAATGTCACTGACGACACAGGCCGTAATTCCGAGTTTTAAATCAGAAAAACATGCATTAGCTGTAAGGACTCCGTCGGGCCGTGATCAGATATATTGAAGTAATTCCGGCCAGGTCATTTTAGAACGAGGAATAACATACATAATACTGATGTACGTTGCATCATTATTACTGATACCACAATAACACTGAGCCACCGCTTTGAAAACGGCGAATGACATACGTTAATCTTCGGGCCGGGCCGTAGTAAGATTCAAGTGACTCCATTTCGAGTCTCGATCGAGTCATTTTAGAACGAGGAATATTACATGTATATTACATATATAAACATTCTAATTGAAGTAGTCCATTTCGAGTCATTTTAGAACGAGGAATATTACATGTATATTACATATATAAATATTCTAATTGAAGTAGTCCATTTCGAGTCATTTTAGAACGAGGAATATTACATGTATATTACATATATAAACATTCTAATTGAAGTAGTCCATTTCGAGTCATTTTAGAACGAGGAATATTACATGTATTTTACATATATAAACATTCTAATTGAAGTAGTCCATTTCGAGTCATTTTTATAGAACGAGGAATATTACATGTGTAAACATTCTAAGATTTAAGTAGTCCATTTCGATCGAGTCATTTTAGAACGAGGAATATTACATGTGTAAACATTCTAAGGCCGTGTTTAGACTTGATGGTTTAGTCATTTTAGAACGAGTTTCACGACCTGGCTTTTTGAAAAGACGGATCGACTCAGGTCGTGACCATAACAGTCGATCGGAGTCCGATCGTCACGGATCGTCACGATTTTGACCACCCTCGCGCCGCGGGTCTTCCAGAAATGAATATGCATGTTTACGACTAGATTCCGGCAACATAACAATTTCCGTTAAGACTTCGTAAAGCTGTGGAGAATAAATTAAACTTCGGTAAAGTAAACGACACATTTCATGAATATATCACTCTTTCACAACCTGACTTTTTGGAAAGACGGATCGTCAAGCTGTTATGACGATCCGACTCACGGTGTGTGTATGGGACATGCCTGAAAAATGCAGCAAAATGTTAAGTTTCGTGAGATATATCAAGTAGTCAAAAATCGATTTATTTGTCCGCTCCAAACACAACAGTGATAGAATCATGAATTAATTCAGCTGCATTGTTGTTACGTACATTCACAGCTTCTCGTTATGCTCCAGGGCAACTTGCAAGTCACTACAGCACGATGCAAGAGCATCACGCAAAGAAGTTGGTATAGACACCGCTGTACACCGTGACAAAAGATGGTTTACACTTTCTTATCCTTTCTTATCCTCAGTTTCTGCTGACAAAATAAATGTAGATGTAGATGTAGATTATCCTTCCTCGTCACGTGACGTGTGATCTCAAGTGTGACGTCACGGTTGAAAGAAACTCGCACGCAAATCCTTCTCTGTGCAACAGCAGCCAGGAGCGTAACGACATCTACAATACAACCTTGAAGCCGACTGAGTTCAACCTTTTACGAACAATTTCTCTTAAAGGTAAATAATGTCGATGTTTGTTTATCTTTTATATTTGTAAACACAGATAACGTGACAAAACATACACGTCACATTTCAACTATTCCCATACATACACTCATGGAACTCATAATCAAAAATATCCTTGAAAAACACTCGATTAAGGCTGGTTGGCAGTTGTATTTTCAAGTATTCATTTCTGTACATTCGTTGTCCTGTATTCCTATCAGAAAAATGTACATATGAAGAAAGTTTTATTTGAATCAGTCGTTGTTAGTGGCATTAGGATACTATATCAGACATCCAATATCAAGTTAATTATCATTGATATGTCGTTGCTGGTGTACTCCAAGGCTGGAAACCCCGGTTCTGTCGGACAATACCCTGTCGATCCCCTCTCCTGAAATACAGTGTAGAACATTAACGCAATGAAATTGAACAAACTAAAGCCGGATTTACTGGTTTATTTGTTGGGAAATAATTGAAATATTATAATAATAATATTATACTTGCCGTCTATGAATATACAAAGGATCTTTCCTATTTTCAGATGTCTAAATCCATTGTGATAAACCGTCATGATTATCAACCTCTCAAACAAACTATTGCTGACCTGGAACAACAAACATCCCATCAGTCAAAACATGAAAACAACGATCCATTGGAAGAAAACCACCTTTTCTCAGCCCAACAAGAACTGGGTCCATCCAAGTCTCAGGAAATTAGTACATGGAAATTAACCTTGAATATGCTTAATGACATGGAAAGTGTTGGGTTCCTTGCACTGCCTTACGCTATCCACGAAGGAGGAATCACCGTTGTTATCGCATTCTGCGTTCTACCTTTCATCATGGGATACACAGCCAATCTTCTTAATGAATGTCTTGATTATGAAGATGAATGCGGAGAAAAGAGAAGGCACCTATGGAACTACCAAGACATGGGCGGAATGCATGTCTGGGCTCCATTCAAACCCATAACCTGGATTTTTCTGAGTGTATTTCTCTTTCTGATCGCAGTATCCTACATCGTACTGTGTGGTTCTTTGATGTCACAACAGTTTCCACACGTTCCCATTACAGAGTCTCAGTGGGCATGTCTTGGAACATTACTTGTTTTTCCCACTGTTTTTCTACAACGACTGTCCCAGATTGCATGGATTAGCTTGATAAGTATATTAGCACTAATAGCCACAACCGGTGTCGCGCTAAGTTATGAGTTTCAAGACATCTCTCAGTGGGATTTCCAGTCACTTTTATTCTGGGATACTCGTGGTGTTTTTGTGGCTTTATCAATTATTACATTGAGCTATTCTATCCATGGCATTTCTGTATCGATGGCAGCAGAAGTCTCTGATCAATCTAAATTCAAAGTAGCTTTAGTTTGGACATACTTTGTCGGGGCGATTTTCAAAGTGGTTTTTGCACTTTCAGGATTTCTTACCTACGGTAGAGGTACCAGTGAAGTCATTCTCAATAACCTACCTGCGGGGATACCAGCCAAAGTCATTGCAGTCTTTTTCACTTTGAACCTTCTGCTGTCGTATCCCATTGTTATTCTTGTCGTTGTGAGAAATAATGAAGAGTTGTCTGTTTATGAAAACCTAACAAATAAGATCCCATCAACGATATGCTTTGTCTCGCTTCGTATCGCTTTAGTCTTAGAAATTTTAGGCATTGCAGTTTGGATGCCACATTTTGCGTTGGTAAATGCTTTGGGAGGATGTCTTTCCATTAGTTTGAGCTTTGTTTTCCCTGGATTGTTCCACTTATGCTTAAAGTACAAACAATTAACTAAACTTCAAGTGTCAGTGGATGGGATTTTAGTAATCCTGGGAACCATTGGGTTCGTGTTTGGACTAGTGACAACCATCATGAAGTTTGAAATACTCTAGTAATTTATTGAAAGATTGTAGATTTAATTTGACAATACAATAATGCGAAATAATGGTATTATATGTTTTAAGGAAATAAAGGTTGATATGAAAATGGGCTGTGATTGCGCACCGTCGTACCATTAGTGCCGATTTCAAATGAGCCCCTCAATTTTCAACAGGGAGCCAGTACTCCCCTATATATATGGGTATGTGCTGCGGGAAGGATCCTCCAACAAGGTTTGTGAAGAAGCGATATCTCGTGTTGATAAACCATGTTGTTAAAGCCTTCGGTGATTATCTTAGCGGCCGGCACAGGGCGCATGCGCTGTAGAACCCAGTTGGCGATTTGAGTTCAAAGAAGATTACAACGACGTTGACGACCGGACTGCATTTTTTGAGCCGGGATTGTATTACGTATTCCATATATGGTATGAGCGTATTGCGGCCCCTAACAAGCGAATAGAAGCACTTAAAGGGGCACTGTCACGACACACGCATGCGCGAATCTTGGCTTCAATCTTGAAATCGTTGACCAATGCTTTCAAGAGACCCGAGGAAAATTCAAATTCAGTGTGTTAATATATCGAATTATATCATTGTAATCCTTGCACTCTAGAAGATGATACTTATTCAGTACTTAGATTGATTGTTGTTTCGTATTTGTAGGTAGTTATTTTTGGTTTGAAGTCCAATTTTATACGCTTTTTATTTAATCGGCGAGAGCGATGGCGATGGCTTCTCATGGCGGCCGCCGGGATGTAGTGGTTGACAACGAATGTATTCAGGCGACAGGTTTATAAGTTTTGGTTTACTGGGAAGATAGAATACGGTTATACTACAGATTCTGAGTTCGCTATACTTCTCTTTAACAGCTCTGGAGTACCAAAGGAGGTAGGAAAGTATTCCGAACGACAACAACAATGTTTGACAACGCGTTCATTGACTTATTCACTCGAATTATTATGTTCTCAAAAATAACTCAGTTGTAACATCATACCAATGTATTCCTTCGAGTTCATATGAACTGAAGCTATTGCAAACAACTGTCACATTGTATGAGTTTTTATTTCTGCGAGGTTTGGAAGTACCAAAGGAGGTAGGAAAGTATTCCGAACGACAACAACAATGTTTGACAACGCGTTCATTGACTTATTCACTCGAATTATTATGTTCTCAAAAAAAACTCAGTTGTATACATCATACCAATGTATTCCTTCGAGTTCATATGAACTGAAGCTATTGCAAACAACTGTCACATTGTATGAGTTTTTATTTCTGCGAGGTTTGGAAGTAGTGACACAACGGCAAAGAGAACTCAGTGATTATACTTTTCACACGGGAATTATATTGTGCAGTTATTTTTGCACTCTTTTGTACTCTTACAATTTAAGAAAACACGAGTACCTTATACAGTTGTGACATGTACATCTTCGTTAGTCTTTTTTGAAGCAAAGAAGTAATACGGACTTGGTTTTTAGCGATGTGAAATGTGAATAACTTTATCTGAGTCTGAGACCTGAGTTGTCACCTCGGATTGTCTGCTATTTATCGCCGTTCCTTCACCAGAAGTCTCTATAATAAGTACGTACTTATTTCATGAAATATTTAGGTCACACGCTGTAAAGGTTGTATATTCTGAATAAGTTGGAAGCACTCTGCGAAAGCTTGACGGTAAAACACTTTCAAAACACAACATTGAAATTTACTAGCGCATTTCTCTTCGTAAACAAACGAGTTCGTTGACCTCTGCATATCATTAAAAAATCTCAGCATATCATTAAAATTGACGCATGCGCGCGTCGTGACAGTGCCCCTTTAACAAGCGAATGGCAACCCCTAGGATTTGACTTTTTTTTCATCCAATTATTAAAACTTCTGAACCTTTTAAAACAGTATATCAAATCTGAAACTCGAATCATCAAATTAACCACTTTATAGCCTGGCCCTTCCCTAACCCTAAACCTAACCCTCCGCTTTACACTTGACCACGAGGGATTACGCTGCCAAGTTCTGCATTTTTTCTAGCTTTTGAAAAATATTTTGCATTGCAAAGACCTATTAGCCAGGGGCAGCTTATCGCTTGTTAGAGGCCGCTATACGCTTGTTAGGGGCCGCTATACGCTTGTTAGGGGCCGCTATACGCTTGTTAGGGGCCCATCGCGTACAATTGCACATCAATTTGTGTCACGGCCGTGAATTACTAAATAATAGACTGAACTAGTCATTGCTTTAAGCAAGCGAAGTGCTGCGAGAAGTATGTGATGAGCAATATGTGACCTATTACACCACTAGTATCATTATAATGGCATATGTTGTCAGTTAACATTTTGTTGGCTATCACTAATAGCAAAATAATGCAATCATCAGTTGAACGCAACATATATTTTTTAACTCAACTCAAGTCTCAAGAGACAACTAATGGTCTATTGCTGAAATGTATTGATAATAATGCATAATTCTGCACACTTCTTGGAAAGAACAAAATGCAATAACAATAACAGTAGCAAACAATGTATGGTGTCAGTTCATGCGTTTAGGATACATGTATCTAGCATTCTGTTATTGTGTACATCATATGAGATAATCAATTCTGCGTTAACCTGTAGTAATGTAATATGGTAAGTTATAATTATGCAGTTACAGAATTGTTTGTGATTCAGCCCAAAAGCGAATCATCACAATCATGTGTTTGTGCCGTAATAGGCAAATAATAATTACTGTTAGTCTCCAAAGACCAATATGCCATAATGGGGCAGATAGTTTAGGGACAACACCTCTGTGTCAGGGATGGATCTACTTCGAAGAGCATCCAGATAAAGTCGATCTCCTTCGACAAACATCTGATCTACCGGTCCATTGTTCGATTGGTAAATTCTGAGCAAATCATAGAATCATAGGCGGCTGAAAAACTCATAAAAGAACATCGTCCTTCCCCGTGAAATGTCACTAAAGCGTTTCGTAGCCTTGATGAATGCTTCCTGCAATAATAAGTTTGACTTTGACATAATTACACTGCGAATACCTCGGTCAAAACAACAACGAACTAATCGTCTACAAGGTGTTTTGAACGTACAATGATGTAATCAACTTATGATGAACCCCGCTGGACACATGTACTGCATGCTGTATACTGCTGTCCGAGCATTGTCGAAGTTGATCCGACCACGTTCCGAAAAATCCGGGCAAGGACAAACACAAATCGAGATTTTTTGCTGGCATCTAGCACACAGGGATCCCAACATGAAACACAGGGAAACCGTCAAGAATAGTGTTGCTGCTCGCCTTAACGGCTCGCAGCAATCAAGGATTAACGGCTTCAGGGGGGGAATAACGTAGAATTTCCGAATTTTTTTACATGTTTACAGTATCGGTATTTATTTTCCCGATTTTTCGCATGAAAGTACTTTTTTCAATTT
>JAUJYZ010000582.1:0-100830 GCA_033675265.1 Actinostola sp. cb2023
TTAAGTGTGGTTCATATATATACCTCGTAACATAGAAATTATGGAAACTTATTGACAGAAGTCGCACTGGCACAGGATAAAGTGAATTATCATCAGTATATTAGCGATACTGCAGATGAATTGTGAGCTTTTATGATTATGCCTAGCGTTTAGTCACTTCGATGTAGTCTAGTTGGGTTGGCATCGCTTCGCCAAATGAAAAACAAGGTTTACTACCGGCCGCTTCTGCCGCAGTTCAAGAGGCCTAGTGTTGCTACAGCTAGCCGGGAAAGACATTTGACCGAAGATTCACTACTTTATTGCCCAGCGCTAAGTCTTCCCATCATGCTCTAGTTGTTGGATATTGCCCCAAATTAAAGACGAGCTTTGATATGTCCAGTGCATGACTGGAAATATTTGATCATAGTAGGAGGATATATCTGCAACTATGAGTGCAGTTAGCGTATCTAGCACGTGATATACCCGCCTAGTCCCGTAGGACGTATTTAGTATAATGTTTGTAGTGAACATGCCAGCGTGACATAATCGCATGGGGTAGTGCGTGACCTGCATGATCAGGCGTAAACGAAGCATTACAGACACCGCGTTGCGGCTCCTTAGCGCTCCAAGCGTGTTATTACGTACCGCCAAAGCGCGCTGGGCATAGTTTGTGAGTTGATAAAAGATCAATTGCCCCTGATAGCCGCACTACACTAAGGTGCCATAGTTGGTTTCTCATCGCCATAGTGCAGTTCACGCATGCCCCCTGCAAAGAATGCTAACTCTATTCTACTACAACACCTCACACTCATACCTCAGATTCATTTAAGATATGCGGATAATTATGAGATCAGCAGCCACTCAGGCTATCTGCTGTGATAAAAAATTGCCACGGACCGCGTAGCCGGCGTAGTGACAATTTGTTAAGACACCCTCGAGTATGAGATTTCAGACCAAATTAGCACTCCAATCAGTTCTATTACAAGGATAATCATAATTCATTTTGAAATACTGACCTTAGGAGTATGCCAAGTAATTATAAGAGTTTTATTGAGAAAATAGCTTTTATAAATCTAGATACAAATGTAGTATAATGAGTTCATTTTGAAATGAGTAAACAATTCAAATGCCCTGGAAGAACTACATGACATAGCGTTTCCAATAGCAACAAAACTGTCAAAGTTTTGAACTAGCGTTGCGCTGACATGCCATGTTGCCGAGTGACACGCAAAAGCTACAGACCATAAATACATTTTGCCTTCGAGAGTAACATCAGACTTCCAGTAAACTGCAACAGAGGCAAAAGTCAAGCCAAAAACTAATCATAAAAAATACATGTATAAAGTTCACTTTTCGTTCTCCTTTTTCATTCATCGCTAGAGTCCAAGAACTGACTCGCCTATCGCATTTTTTTGTGCCCGAAACTTCTCCTATGTCTCAGAAATTAAGCACCCTAGGACGTCATAAATGTGCCAGTGGTTTGAACACGGTCACCTAGCTGCCTGATGAATGCCTGCTCAAAGCCGCCGTTTGAACTCCAATTCATACCCTGTGCTTGAGGCTGCCAAAGGTCTGCACGCTTAGAAAGGCACGGAAATACCCAGAAATGGAGTGTTGTGTAGTACTGTTGGGGAAGCAATCGACGGACATGGTTTGGGCATGAAATTATCGGCTTGCCTTCACATGTCATCATCGATGGCCTGGTTTTGTGCTCAGCTGACAAGTCGAAGTTGAAGAGTACTAGGCCTAGGCTTAATCGGGCTTTTCATGTGCACTCGTTAAAAATCCGCCCCTTTATGATTATGGGAAATACGCCTTCTTTCATCCCACATCGACTTCATTTTCTGCAAATCGTTCTGTTCTACATCCAGCGACGATTCTCTTGCCCGCTGCCCAGTTATTTCTTTGCATTACTGTGTCGAGGCTAAGCAACCCGAAGATTTCTCAGTTTATGGCACCAGTGTCTTTCCTCATCGCTGTCGATTTGTATAATTTTACTTGCTTAGGATGACAAGGAAACAGGCCATGTTTTTTCATCACATTCTCCATGATGATTTATTTGCGCATTTACTTCGAAAATTTTGCAATACCATATATTCTGAAGATTTTGCGTGACGATGATAGAGGTGCACGATACAACGGGACCATTGTTTCCTCCAGAGTCCCTGTCAGCGTCTACTTTGAGAGCCATCTATTGAACAAACAGACTTGCCGCGTTTCTTTCGCGCCTCTCATCGGTGCCTTGTAACATTACTTGAGAGTGTTTTTCCCCCAGGCGATGAATATCGCAGACCTCCACCTTCGGTGTCTTATTTGGCTGCGGAATTTATCACGAATATCTACGCTTTCACTGCCCATCCTGCGTAGCGGACGGAAATAATGTGAACCGAAATAATTCATCAAAACAGTAACGCCGTACGTAGTGAGTCGTTGACGGCTACTAGATCAGTCCCATCATGCTCTCGTCCAATATTTTGAAGTATAGTTTGCGCTTTCAGCAGCTCTTGCCATTGGACCTTCCACGTTGCTCCATTTTTGCTCAGAGTATGTGTCCCCTATCTTCACCCATTTAGTTGGTTTTGACTTGAGTTAGGCACGCTTTCCTTAGCCTTGTTATTCGACCGAAATGCGAATGCTACAGTCCTAATTACGCTTTCAGTTTTGTCGAGTAGAATAAACCTGATGAAACTCCCGTGGACCTCAGATTATACTCAAAGGATAATTAGGATTATCCTTCAAGCCTTAACAAGTTCCAATAGGCTGCTTGACAATTACACTGAAGCGAATTGAGCTTCGCTTAATCTTCACCCATCATGCTTTTATGACATTCAGCATAAAGTTACCTGAGTATTTTGTCAAGTTCCATGTGAAGCGAAAGTGTTTCTCTATCCTTCTCGCTAGATACTACGCGGAATGGACACCATTTTTGCGAGGAACAAACAGCCATGTTTTTGGGGATCGACAAGTGCTTGTGATTATTAGTGGACCACCTTTTCAGTTCTTCAATGACTTCGTACTGATACAACAGGAAATCGCTGATCTTGATCAAAGTGAAACCGTTGATTTTGCATTTGCTTTGCTTGAGCTAAACTTAACAGCGAACCGGCCATTATTGATTAAGCATTTGTTTCGTTCGTGTTGCGACTTCCAGCCCATAACTCTTTTTAGGGTCTATTCGCTACTTCATTTCATAGATCTCAAATGTTTTAAAAGTTGGAAAGTTCAGAGTCAATAGTATCAAGTTCTTGTAAGATAACAGCTTGTCATACATCCTTCAAAAAACTGTAAGTTTCGAAAAATCATCCATTTTTCAAAAGAAAAGCAATGAAAAAAAAATGAGGTCTACATTGTTGTTTTGACTTTCCTTCCTCGACTTTAGGATGCAGCGTTTTTCCCTTCATATGATTTGGTTTAATTTGTGACAGTTCTTCAAATGTGATTGGCTAAGCAAATTGATGCCAATTTAATGATCCATAAATAGTTGCCTGATTAATGCTTAAATCGCACCATTTTTCTAGCCACAAATCAGAATTGCAGGACTTTACTAGCTGCTATCCCCCCCCCCAAAATGAATCTATCGATTAACATCCTAATCACCCCATTCTTCACACAAACTCCCCAATACTCACCCCAAAATTCCATTAACCAACATAAAGGACCGGTATAATAAAATAAGAATAGTATCCGCCATTCTGAACTTCACCAATCATCATTTCTAAAGATGGGCGCGTATATTGTCTGTTATCCCACTATACGACCAGGTAAACAGGCGCTTTCCATCTGAAAATCAAGCCATTTAAGAGACGTTGCTTTTCACATGCCAATTTTACTTCGGAGCTCGATCCGGTTGTCGATAGGCAAATGTTGTCCACCTCT
The DNA here is from genome assembly GCA_033675265.1 of Actinostola sp. cb2023. NCBI lineage: Eukaryota > Metazoa > Cnidaria > Anthozoa > Actiniaria > Actinostolidae > Actinostola > Actinostola sp. cb2023. Next base: position 3,856 of record JAUJYZ010000582.1, read on the forward strand.
TTTCCAAATGTCTCCCGTCATAACATTCTTTCACAAGGAGGATGAAATCGCTATATAGGTTGTCGAATGTCAATTCATGGAAGAAATGAAAACCACCCATCCAAACTCGGCAAGTCGACAGATAGGGAAAACAGCTTTGACCCAGTATAACCAGACCGGCGAGGTTGATTTAGGTACCCTTTTCAAAGCTGTATAAACAATGCCAGACTTTATGTTGAATATGGCAACAAACAAGGACAATCAGGAAAAAACCATCCAACATTCCATTCAATAAGTCAGTATCAATATTATCACACTCTCCTTATCCCACACCGCAACAGACTGTGAGTAGAATGACCATCATAGGAGGAGATTTCAACCACCAATATAATTTAATCCATGTATGCCCTGCTTCAAGGGTGCATGGCACTCTACTCAAGTCAGGTCGGCAAATGGTAATTATCTTGGATCTCTTATGTTACGCTGATCAGAGCCAATAAGGATTCATCGCCAATGCCTGCAATCAACTGCATCACATACTAAATTGGCATATTCAAGTCTAATAAATTAATCCTTCTTTAGAACTTGTTGTAGAAAAAATTCTCTATTAACCTCAAGCTTCATATAGTGGTAGCATTTTGTCATTTTTTCTTAATTTATCTCAGTTTCCTCCATGGAGACAATTGCTATAGAGCCAACTTTTAAACCCACTCATAATCACAATTATGGATAGATTCCGAGTGCTGGTCCATTCGTCAATATTGCCACCTTTATAGGCTGATTCTTAATATATAGTACCAAATTCTGGTGTTTTAGTCCAGCCATTTCCACAATTACCATGGTTACGAAGCGCTAGTAGAAACCCCCTTAAAAAATCTGCTATAATCGCCAAGTATGCGGATTAGATTAAGAAGAGTAAGTTTATTTTCAATTGTTGTTCATATAGGTGATATACCTTATCGCCCATCTGCTACCAAATTTGATGCTTTTTTCAACACATCCTCTACATTTCCACTATGGTTACGATGTATAGAACCGACTACCTATATTCATAGCCCTAAGTTGTAGTAATGTAAAGTATTGTAGCACTTGTAAGCTACGAGGACAACATACGGCCTGCCGAAGCCCATGCCACTCTGATCAGATTTCATCGTTTGAGGGTGAGTGTCAGACTATAAACATAGCGAACCACCCAAAACCATCCAAAACCATCCAAAAACCACACCAACAACCAGCCCTACTCTATAACGCTATGAATGAATTGTCGTGGACATAAAGTTGTAACGCGCCAAAGAGACCGTGCCGTAAAGGCCTTAATGAACGGTGATGCCTGCGATTATAATGTCGTATCGCCTCAATTAATTTTGGTGCTACGTCACTCATGTCACTCTGCTAGCCATGTCGCTCTATATTTTGATTCACACTAACATGATCATAGGTAGACTAAGTTAATGTGAAATGAAAACATTGCCCTTCATCACCGTTTAGAACACTCAAAATGTGATTCGGCATACCGGTAATGTTTTGAAAACTTATTCACCAGTAACCAAATCCACTAGATTCTATGAAACTTCACTATTGCCTTGTCCTCAAAAAACTTAAATACAGAAGTTACCTTAAGGTTACTTTAGTGCACATAGTTTGAAAAATGTTCATTAAACGAAGGGATTATACGAATCTAAAAAGACTGAAAAATTATAGTGTTTTCAACCACTCGGAAATCATGACAAGTGTACTAGACCCGACTAGCCCAAGCCAGCTCTCTCTGAAAGGATTCCTAAAATATCCATATGTAATATTGTTGAATTCCTGGGCGCAGTTTGTTTTGGACTGACCGTTCTTTGCTTGCTTGACGATACCCCTTTGTTGATTGTAGGTAATAGCATCAGTTTAGTAAATTTCAGATAATGTCTTGTTAATTGTCACGTTTTTCGACGTGAGTTTATTGCCCGGAGGCACTCTTAATGCTGCTAAGTGACGCATCTTAATATGGCCGTGGTACAGCTAACCGGGAAAGTAAAACTTCAGTAATTAGGTGTGTTTCGTGCACTATACATGTACTTTGCAATGATGTGGCATACTTTACAAGTATTGTTAATTTATATTTTGGAATAAAATAGCGCCCCTAGAAATGACCATGGCATTAAGCTACAAAAATGTATACAGCACCAGTGTACCGCTATGACATCAGCTAACTTTATAAAAGTATGACATCCTTACCTACATGCTACAAATGTAATCCAATAGTTTCACTAATTCTTACGAATTTAAAGAGTTGGCCTCATGGAGGAGCGGGAGGACGGACTAAGGGTCCATATCCCCAGGAGGGGGGGTACTCAGGAGTATCAGTAGGCGGGTGAGGTGCGAAGGACCTTTTTGGTTTTCTTATGAAATACGCGGCCCTTTGCGGACTTTTGTGCCGGCTTATCAATTTTCTCGCGTGGAACTTTAACTTTCGATATAAAGATTTTTGCAAAGGACTTATAATGTCCGGTGGTTAGGTGATAAAAATAGATTATCCTACCGCTCTCTCGCATTTTTTACGGTGAAATATATGACTTTTTGGCGAGTTACGAGTATTTTTCTATTGCGCTTTTTTTGTACGTCTTGCTTTTTGCCTGTAATGAGACTTCTTTCTTTTTGGGGGTTAAAAAGTTGCGACCTCATTCGCCCCAGCCTCCCGTCACTGCATAACCCCTGAGTACCCCCCTGGCGCCCCCCTCTATACATGATAGCCTGCTGCACATTGAGGAAAGAAGTAAGCATCTTATAGCTTCCAAAATCGAAAAATATACAAAAGTATATAAAGTCTAAGTAGTTCTTTTCCTACAATTCGTTTATAATTCATCCGGTCAGTAGTGCCTAAATCATATTCACATGCGACATATAAATTCCCATATCAGATTTTACAATAGCCGTGCAGTAGTTTCTTCGGGCTGGTTTTAGAGATGGTTTTGGGTGTTTTGGATGGTTCTTAGGGAAGTAGGTTCCATGTCTAATACGCCCTATGCATAGAGTTGCTGCATTTTACGAGATCAGCCAATACTAAGAATCTTAACTAGACATAAAAATAACCACTAGCCCCCCTTGGGGGGGGACATCGAAAAAGGCAATTATTCATCAATATTTTGGAAACTTATCAAAAGTATTGAGATAAAATCGCCGCGAAGATATCCGTAAATGACAATAAATGTATTATAGACTTTAGTATCCTGGATTTTTGCAGTCATTGCGCGACACAGCCTTCGTTCTGAGCATAGAATATACTTCATGTACGTGTATAGTGTTATTGAAGCCTTTGTAATGCCTTAAAATATCTAATAATACAAAAACAAACAATAGGAAGTTAGCAGAAACACATCTAGACCCGATAGCAACCTCAAGACGCTCACCAAATACGTCCTGGATTTAGGAGATCAGATTTATCTATGACTCACCGCACAAACCGTACTCCCTCGTCATGCCAACTGTCATTGTCATTGTCATAACGTTTGGTATGGCTTGGCCTGGTGGACCAATATTCAGTATTAGACTGACTAGCCTGCGGAGGGAGGTCCAACTTTCGGAACTTTACAGTATATCAGTAAAAAACTGTTAAACTAACCCGAATTCATGCTACTAGAGAATATATTAGATGCGACCCCTTGACCTCAGGTGCTACCCACGGATTGAGTTGTGCCTTGCCCTAATATTTCTTGTGGCGTTAGCGAAGAAAGAGGTCGTCGTTGTTGAGATGCGTGTTTGTTGATTAAGTCTCGTAGGTCTAGCGTTTCCAGTTCCCCCACTCGCATATGACAGATTTCAATGACTCCGCATGTGTAAAGAGCTAACAGAAAAAAAAATGCCCAACTGTAACTATAAGACTCGGCGCCGGCCTTAGGCCTACGCGGCCCGAGTAAGAAGTGATGAAAGTCCATTAAGGGCGAAATGACAGGTCCTATGCGGCAGCTTCATGCAGCCATTTTTATTCTGGAAAATAAAACCAGAACGAGAGTTGTGTACGCATGATAGGGCAAAATCCCCATTACAATGTACTATACTCTATAAATGTCATGTACGATATATTCGCGGAGATCGTCATCCATATACTTTTGATACTTCTTACCCTAAATCTTGATGAATAATTGCCCTTTTCAGCATGGCCAGAGGGTATTTTTGGTACGGATGAAAGATTTCTAGTATTCTGATCTCGCAAATCAGCGACTATCAGGGCCTATAGTCAATACCTTATGCGTTGAAATTAAAAATTGCGCGACTGCGTATATTAAGGGATTGACTGGGGGAAAATTGGTACAAATCAAAAATTTTCTATACGTTAGATGAAATTGGTTACAACCTCTGTACGTCTAAGTAAAGCATAATCTTTAACACACCACATACAGCCTAAGACTATTTACAGCCAATCTTCTTTTAGCCGACTGGAAATGCGCAAAGTTTGGCCCGAAAATTGCCCTCCAAAGATCACGCGTTTTGCCTCCTCTCCCACCACACTGTCTATAATTTCCATAAAATGCCTAGCTGAGTGTTGACCGATCGTTTCCTTTCTTAAAGCCAATGAGTCCTTAAGCGGCGAACAACCTACCTGTACGTCCAGACTTCCAAGTTCGATAAACTTTCTCCCCCTAAGCAGCATTTCCAATGTAGTTTATATCCAATAGTACATTGAAATCGTTTTGGCCGAATTATTCTAAAACTTCCCCAGTAAATTCGTAGAGATATTTATCATGGCCTGTAGCAGCCTAGCCAAGTACGTTTGGGACAATAATCTTGCCCCCAAAAGCTACTCGAATTCCGCCAGATTTCTTTCTCCATCTTTCTAAGCCACTTTCGTCCCCCCTCCCCGCCATTTTGAAATCATTTTTACCGTGGAAAGACGCGCTATAGCAGCTCTAGGGTCTAAATATCCTCACATATACTACCATCGGAATCCCTGTGATGTACGGACCCCACGGATCCCTGTGCTCGCGAAGTAAAAAAAAACATTAAAAAAGGCGAAAGATAGTCATTTGCTTTCCTCGCTTATTAAAATCAAACAATTTCCTATCGAGAACCTTTAAAAAATAATGATTTTCTTCAGACCTCTCAAATAGAAATCATGTCTGATGCTTCCAATCTTTCCAATACTGTAATAGAATTATGTGTAGAGGCTGTAGTATTGTCTCAGATACCCCGTGAGTACTCATTGCTACTACTACTAACTACAATACTACTGACTACTAATAATAATAATAATAACTAATATTTCTATTCTTATATAGCGCGATTTCCATCGCCCTGCCAATGGGCGCTTACAAACTACGCAAAGATAATTGGAAGATAATGACATTAAATATATTTAAAAATAACATATAGAGTGCAAAACCATATGTCCGTGAAACATAAGATACTATTTAACAATTAGTCACCAAAGGCCGAGGTTGAATATCGCGTGAATAATAACCGAGGACGAATTCAAGGTTATTTATCATTGCTATTCACGGAGCTGAGAGTGCGTGGCTAGGAGCTAATTATTTTAGTAAGAATCTTACACACGAACGATCGATGTAATTTGAAAAAGCAATAAAAATTAATAAGCATTTTAAAGAAAAGAGATTTTTATTTCATATTTCCAAAAGCTGGCAAGCCATTTTGTCAAAATGCTAGTACGGTTAAATATCGAAGAAATAGTCTAGAATGCTTCTCGACCCAATCAGCGCGCTTTGCACTTTTATATTAATCACCTGCTTTGTAATTCTACTAATACTAAAATAGTACTAAATAGTGTTCTCTGTTTTCTATTGTTTCATCCCCCCCCCCAGTGACATATTTGATTAATAATTAGTTAGTACTGCTTTACGCGACCCATATGACGTTTGTACTCTAAATTACTAATTACAAATCCGCTATCTCAAATATTAATACTACTAATTTATCATATAAAATAAATGCTAAAAAATTTATCCTCTAATAAAAAAAATATCTTAATACATCATTAAGTAGTAGTAGCTGTACAGTCAGTAGTTAGTCCAGTAGTAGCTCAGTAGACTAGTCAAAAGTAGGTAATTAGTAATAGTAGAGACTGCAATTAGAAAAGCGTTGAAATAGAAATACTAATTTTAAATAGTACTAAAATAGTGCTCATTTCTATTGTTTTCTATTCGTTTCACTTAGTGACTAATTTTAGTACTAATTAGTTATATTTATTTAACAAGCTTTTCTTTATAAATTGCCCACTCTCAGTACTGTGCTATACTATGTAGTGTTGTCTCTGACTGAGTACTGTCAGTACTGTAGCTACCATGTAGTGCCTTACTCATAATAAGTATTCATAGTTAGCATTATTTTATATGTATAATTAGCTATAATATTAGTATATAATTTAATTTGAAGTCATGTGTAGTAATGTAGTATCTAGACAGAACCGTTTGTCGTACCGTAGTGCTTGATAGTATTGCTAACAAACAGTACCGCTGTAGTACAATTAGTAGTACTGTAGCTATGACTAGGTACAGTAATATTGTAGCTACAGACATTACAGTTAAAGTACCATGCTAGGCATAAGTAACTGCGAGTACATATTGTAGTAGTGCCTGTGCAGTACTCGTAGCTATTTCTCCCGCAAGCACTCGCCTAGTATTTGTTAGTAGTACTGTCATTAACCATTACGTACCATTGTAGTAATCACACGATACCGACTAGTCAGTATTGTAGTATTGTAGTATTGTAGAGTACTGTATCAGTTGACTGTGTAGTACTGTAGTATTGTCAGCACTATGTAAGCTATTGATTAGTGTATAGTACATATATTACCATAGTACCTGCTGTCGTATCACAGTACCGATGTAAGTCTACTGTAGTATATTGTAGTATTATAGATACTGATATTATTGTTAAGTACCTAGTATCATACTCATAGTACCATGTTAGCTCACCACAGCTACCAGCCTAGATAAGCTATTGTTAGTACTGTAGCATACTGTAGTATTCTTAGTAGTACTGTATTACCATATAGTACAGTGTGTAGTCTCACAAGCTACAGTTGTAGTAACTCTGTAGTATATGTAGTATTGTATAAGTAAACTGTGTACATTGATCAGAACTGTTGCAGCCAGTACCACAGTACTGTGTTAGTACTGTTAGTCATGTGTAGCACTGACTAGTATATGCTTCAAGTAGTACTGTTCATTATATCCATAGTACCATGTTAGTACCAACAGATACCCGTAGCTATTACTGCTAGATAAGTATGTAGTATTGTCACTTAGTACTGTATTACCATCAAGTACCATTGCTAGTAATCACAATACAGCTGTAAGCTCCTGCTAGCTATTGTTAGACACTGTAAGTCATTCAGTTCAGTAGTACTGTCCGATTACCATAGCTACCGTGTTTATACCAAATACTAGTCACCGTTGTAGTACTGTAGTATTGTAGTATTGTAGTACTGTTAGTATTGTATTAACCATTAGCTACACCGTGTTAAGTATAACAGTACACGTATGTATTGTAGTCATTGCCTAGAACAACTACTGTAAGTCACTGTATTACACATAGCTACCGCATGTAGTACCACTCAGTACAGCCTGTAGTACTGCTCAGTATTGTAGCCACTGTAGTATTGTAGTTACTGTATTACCATAGTACCGTGTAGTACCACAGTCACAGTGTAGTACCTATAGTATTGATAGGAATATGTATCAGCAGTACTGCCCATGTGCTAAGTACTGGATGTTTAGTAACTGTGACTAGTACCGTTAAGGTACTGTGTTAGTACGCACACTCACTAGCTAGTATTGCTAGGCCCACACTATAGTATTGTTAGTATGTACTGTATTTACATAGTACCGTTGTAGTTAAAACTAGTTACCGCTGTAGTACTTAGTCATTGCTAGTATTGCTAGTATACATGCCTAGTTTTTAGTATTGCTAAGCCCTACAGTAAAAACCCGCCATAATAAGCTAAACTGTTGGATTTAAGAACCTCCAGGCTGAAATTTAGCCAATTAGCCACCCAATATTATAAGAACAAGTTCAGCCTGACAAATGAAGCAGCGCTCTTAATATGTGAATAAACAACTAAAGGCTACAGAATGCACAGGTACAGTCAAGTGTCTGAATATGCAGAAACTAGTATCATTACTATACAGGTTGGGTTGTCTAATGTATAGTCAGTTAAATATTAGACCTATTACTAGAGGTCAATAGCTCCCACAATCTCAAACAAATTTGTAAGGAACGGAAATTACACCATATCAGCGCAAACAATAATATTCGTCCCTGTAAATAAGAACACTGCTTAAGAAACCTAATTCAGCCTGATTTCTTACTAGACACCCCAATATACAAGCAACAATTTCAGCCCTGAATTGGAAAAATAGGGCGTCTATTTTATGGGGTTCCTTCTACTGGTACTGTAAATTACCACATAATACCATGTCTAAGTACCACAGCCCTACCTTGTAGTACTGCTAGATATTGTCAGTACTGCTGAGTATAATGTAAAGTACTGTATTACCATAGTACCGTTTAAGTATCACAGTACCGTGTAGTACTGTAGTATTGTCGTAGTACTGTAGTATTGTAGTACTGTATTACCATAGTACCGTGTTAATACACCAGTACGAACGTTGTAGTTACTGTAGTATTGTAGTATTGTAGCACATGTAGTATCATTAGTAAGTACTGTATTACCTATAGCCTTACCGCCTGTAGTATCACAGTACCGTGTAGTACTGTAGCATTTTTAGTATTGTAGTACTGTATTACCATTAGTACCGTGTAGTATCACAGCTATCTATGTAGTACTGATAGTATTGTATTATTGTAGCACATGTAGTATTGTTAGTAGGTACCTGTATCGTATCATATAGCCTACCGTGTTAGTACCAGTACGCATGTTAGTACTGTAGTATTGTATTAGTCATTGCTAGTACTGGTAGTACTGTAGTATTGTAGTAATTGTATTACCATAGCCTACCGTGTTAGTATGATTCACAGCTTAGTACCGTGTAGATAGTGCGTGTAGTATATCGTAGTATTGTAGTATTATTGTAGTACTGTAGTATTGCTAGTACTGTATTACCATAGTACCGTTTAGTATCACACACCGTGTACCGTGTAGTACTGTACTATTGTAGTATGTAGTACTGTAGTATTGTAGTACTGTATTACCATAGTACCGTGTTAGTACCACACTCCCGTGTACGTACTGTAGCATTTGTAGTATGTAGTACTGCATGTATTACATATAGTACCATTTAGTATCACAGTACTGTGTAGATACTATGTAGTATTGTAGTACTGTGAGTATTAGTAGTACTGTATTACCATAGTACCGTTGTAGTATCACACTTCTTCTTCTCCACAGACTACCGTGTAGTTCTGTAGTATTGTAGTATTGTAGCACTGTAGTATTGTTAGTAGTAGTACTGTATTACCATAGTACCCGTGTTAGTACCACAGGTACCGTGTAGTACTGTAGTATGGTAGTATGTAGTACTGTAGTATTGTAGCTACTATATTACCATAGTACCGTGTTAGTATCACAGTACCGTGTAGTACTGTAGTATTGTTTAGCACTGTAGTATTGTTAGTAGTACTGTATTACCATTAGTACAGTGGTAGTATCACAGTACCGTGTAGTACTGTAGCATTATAGTATTGTTAGTACTGTATTACCATAGTACCAGTGTAGTATCCAGAAACCCCCCCCATTCTCTACAGTACCGTGTAGTACTGTAGCATTGCCTAGTATTGTAGTACATGATATTACCATAGTACCGGTGTAGTACGTATCACAGTATCGTGTAGTACTGTATTATTATGTATTATTGTAGCACCTGTAGTATTGAGTTAGTAGAAATTACTGTATTACCATATAGTACCAGTCTCTAGTACCAGTACCGTGTAGTACTGTAGTATTGTAGTATTGTAGTACTGTAGTATTGTAGTACTGTATTACCATAGTACCGTGTAGTACACACAGTCACCGTGTAGTACTGTAGTATGTGGCTAGTATTGTAGTACTGTAGTATTGTAGTACTGGTATTGCCATAGTACCGTGTAGTACCCACAGTACGTGTAGTACTGTAGTATTGTAGTACTGTAGTATTGTAGTACTGTATTACCGTGTTAGTAACCCAGTACCGTGTGGTAATGTAGTATTGTAGTATGGTAGTATTGTAGTATTGTAGTACTGTATTACCCATAGTACCTGTAGTATCACAATACACGTGTAGTACTGTAGTATTGTAGCACTGTAGTATTGTGAGTAGTTACTGTACTTACCATAGTACCGTGTTAGTACTACAGTACCGTGTAGTACTGTAGTATTGTAGTATTGTAGTACTGTAGTATTGTATTACCATAGTACCGTGTTAGTATTCACAGTACCGTGATGTATTGTAGTATTGTAGTATTGTAGTAATGTAGTACTGTAGTATTGGTTATGTAGTACTGTATTACCATAGTACCGTTGTGTAGTACCACAGTACCGTGTTAGTACTGTAGTATTGTAGTATTGTAGTTACTGTAGTATTGTAGTACTGTATTGCCATAGTACCGTGTAGTACACAGTACCGTGTAGTACTGTAGTAGTTTGTAGTACGTAGTATATGTAGTACTGTATTACCGTGTTAGTACAGTACCGTGTAGTACTGTAGATTGTAGTATTGTAGTATTGTAGTAATACGTAGTACTGTATTACCATAGTACCATGTAGATTTTTTTAACTATCACAATACCGTGTAGTACTGTAGTATTGTAGCACTTGTAGTATTGTTAGTTAGTACTGTATTACCATAGTACCGTGTTAGTACTAACAGTACCGTGTAGTACTGTAGTATTGTAGTATTGTAGTACTGTAGTATGTATTACCACAGTACCGTGTAGTACTGTTAGCATTATAGTATTGTAGTACTGTATTACCATAGTACCGTGTAGTATCACCAGTACCGCTGTAGTACTGTAGCATTGTAGTATTGTAGTACTGTATTGCCATAGTACCGTGTAGTGGTAGTACGTATAACACAGTATCGTGTAGTACTGTATTATTGTATTTATTGTAGCACTGTAGTATTGTTAGTAGTTACTGTCATTACATATAGTACCGTCTTAGTACCATGTACCGGTACCGTGTAGTACTGTAGTATTTTAGTATTGTAGTACTGTAGTATTGTAGTACTGTCATTACCATAGTACCGTGTAGTACCACAGTACCGTGTAGTACTGTAGTATTGTAGTATTGTAGTACTGTAGTATTGTAGTACTGTATTTGCCATAGTACCGTGTAGTACCACAGTACCGTTGTAGTACTGTAGTATTGTAGTTACTGTAGTATTGTAGTACTGTATTACCGTGTTAGTACCAGTACCGTGTGGTACTTTTAGTATGTAGTATTGTAAGTATTGGTAGTATTGTAGATACTGTATTACCATAGTACCATGTAGTATCACAATACCGTGTAGTACTGTAGTATTTGTAGCCACTGTAGTATGTGAGTAGTACTGTATTACCATAGTACCGTGTTAGTATACTACAGTACCGTGTAGTACTGTAGTATTGTAGTATGTAGTACTGTAGTATTGTATACCATAGTACCGTGTTAGTTATCACAGTACCGTTTGATGTATTGTAGTATTGTAGTATTGTAGTAATGTAGTACTGTAGTATTGTAGTACTGTAGTACCATAGTACCGTGTAGTACCACAGTACCGTGTATTACTGTAGGTATTGTAGTATTGTAGTACTGTAGTATTGTAGTACTTGTATTGCCATAGTACCGTGTAGTACCACAGTACCGTGTAGTACTGTAGTATTGTAGTACTGTAAGTATTGTAGTACTGTATTACCGTGTTAGTACCAGTACCGTTGTAGTACTGTAGTATTGTAGTATTGTAGTATTGTAGTATGTAGTTACTGTATTACCATAGTTACCATGTAGTATCACAATACCGGGTAGTACTGTACCTAGTATCTGTTAGCACTGTAGTATTGTTAGTAGTACTGTATTAACCATAGTACCGTGTTAGTACTACAGTTACCGTGTAGTACTGTAGTATTGTAGTATTGTAGTACTGTAGTAGTTGTATTTACCATAGTACCGTGTTAGTATCACAGTACCGTGATGTATTGTAGTATTGTCTAGTATTGTAGTATTTTTATGTAGTACTGTAGTATGGTAGTACTGTATTACCATAGTACCGTGTTAGTATGATCACAGCTAGTACCGTGTAGTATTGTAGTATTGTAGTATTGTAGTACTGTAGTATTGTAGTACTGTATTACCATAGTACCGTGTTAGTATCACAGTACCGTGTAGTACTGTAGTATTGTAGTATTGTAGTACTGTAGTATTGTAGTACTGTATTACCATAGTACCGTGTTAGTACCACACTGCCGTGTAGTACTGTAGCATTGTAGTATTGTAGTACTGCATGTATTACCATAGTACCATTTAAGTATCACAGTACTGTGTAGTACTGTAGTATTGTAGTACTGTAGTATTGTAGTACTGTATTACCATAGTACCGTGTAGAGTATCACAGTACATGTAGTTCTGTAGTATGTGTAGTATCCTGTAGCACTGTAGTATTGTTAGTAGTACTGTATTACCATATAGTACCGTGTTAGTACCACAGTACCGTTTGTAGTACTGGTAGCATTGTAGTATTGACGGACTGTATTACCATAGTACCGTGTAGTATCACAGTAACCGTGTAGTATTGTAGTATTGTTTTATTGTAGCACTGTAGTATTGTTAGTAGTTACTGTAATTACCATAGTACCGTGTTTAGTACCAGAACGTGTAGTACTGTAGTATTGTAGTTATTGTAGTACTGTTAGTATTGTAGTACTGTATTACCATAGTAACCGTGTTAGTATCACCATACCGTGTAGTACTGTAGTATTGTAGCACTGTAGTATTGTTAGTAGTACTGTATTACCATAGTACCGTGTAATATCACAGTTACTCGTGTAGTACTGTAGCATTATAGTATTGTAGTACTGTATTACCATAGTACCGTGTAGTATACACAGTACCGTGTAGTACTGTAGCATTGTAGTATTGTTAGTACTGTATTACCATAGTTACGTGTAGTACGTTATCACAGTCAATGTGTAGTACTGTAGTATTGTATTATTGTAGCACTGTAGTATGGTTAGTAGTACTGTATTTACCATAGTACCGTGTTAGTATCACAGTACCGTGTTAGTATTATAGTATTGTAGTACGTATTGTAGTATTGTAGTACTGTATTACCATAGTACCATGTAGTTAGTATCACAATACCGTGTAGTACTGTAGTATTGTAGCACTGTAGTATTGTTATAGTACTGGTATATACCATAGCTACCGTGTTAGTACTACAGTAACAGTGTAGTAACGGTAGTTATTGTAGTATTGTAGTACTGGAGTATTGTATTACCATAGGACAGTGTTAGTATTCACAGTACCGTGATGTATGGTGTAGTATTGTAGTTTATTGTAGATTGTAGTACTGTAGTATTGTAGTACTGTAATACCATAGTACGGGTGGGGTACACAGTAACGTGTAGTACTGTAGTATTGTAGTATGGTAGTACTGTAGTATTGTAGTACTGTATTGGCCATAGTACCGTGTAGTACACAGTAACGGGTAGTACGTAGTAGGGTAGTACTGAGGATGTAGTAAGTATGAACAGTGTTAGTACAGTAACGGAGTACTTAGTATTGGAATTGTAGTAGTGTAGTATTTGTTAGTATGTATTAACATAGGACGGGTGAGCATAACAGTACCGGTAGGATATAGTATGCAGTACGGATGTTAGTAGGGGAGTAATTAGGACAATAGTAACGTGTAGTACCACATATGGGAGTGTAGTACAGGTAGTATTATAGTATCTAGGAAGTAGTACGTAATTAATAGACGTGAGGACAAAGACCGGGTAGACTGGAGTAGTATTAGATTTATATGAGTATGTATAATAAGTTACGATGAGATCATCAGTACGTGTAGGACTGTAGTATGGTATATGTAGTAGTGTAGTAGGTAGTACCGTAGTACGGGTAGAAGAGATTGAGCGTATAGTATTGTTAGTAGTATGATATCGAGGTAGTAAGACTGTCGACTGAAGTATAGGTACTTAGTAGTATGTAGATGTGATGTATAATGTAAGGTAGTACAGTGTGTCAGCATTTAGTATCGAGAGTGAGTAGTCGATTAGCGAGTGGAGACAGTGTTAGAGGTCCGCTCTTAGTCCTTAGAGCTTCGCTACGCCGCGTTATCACGACGCGTCGTCGTGGTTTATTCCTCCCACTCGTTCAGCCCTGTCTACCATGTTTTCCTTGCTCTCGCGCTTTGTCGTTCTCGTCCTACTTATGTCCTATACCGCTTCTCCTATCTCAGCTTCAATCTTCGCTAGCGTATTGTACGGCCTCTGCTTTCCTCCGACCCCATCAGCCCTAGTTCCCCGCTACCGGTTCCGTCCTGTTTCACTGTAACTCTTCGCTCCTAACACCTAGTAGTGGGTTGTTGTTTCGCTTCCCCTCCACGCTTTCCAATGTTGGTATGCGCTCTTAGTAGTTTGCACACATGATCGACCTCCCCGCGACAGAGCTATCATTAATAAGCGTCACGCCCCGTTCTTCTGTCATCTGCTCTATGAGCACCACTCGACAACCGTTCCACAAGAAGTCACACAACACTAGCTACCGCCATCCCAAAATCCAGTATCCCCATCAGCCGGTGATTCGCCCTACCGGGTAATTGTAAACACCTGATTATATCACACACCACGTACATACAGTCCAGATCATATCAACAATAGATCATACAGTCAATGAATACGGTACCGTACTCAACCCACCCCGTAACGCTATGGTGAATATCCAGTACATGCTCATGTAGTATATCAAGAGTGGTGCTTACCTACATCCACGGTACCATGCATAGTTGACCTACGGTATATTTAACAACTAAACTACGCCTGTCACACGACATACTAACACAGCCACTAGTTAACGGAACGTGGTGCCCACGTACATTGGTACGATGAAGCACTACTAGTCCACCTGCACATACTTCCACTTACCACTTAAGTATATACGCCTACAGCAGACACCCATACCCGTCACCAATACCTACACAGTACACACGGAACTGTATAGAACTCATACACGGTACTTCCACCGTAATACACGTATCTACAATACTACAGTCAATACAATACTACACATATCACTCACAGTCTTACACGGTACTGTGGGTAAACTAACACGAGTACCACTCCAATGGTAATACCCCATACACGGTACTGTGGTACTACACGGTACTATGGTAATACAGTACTACAATACTAGAAATACTAGAATACTACAGTACTACACGATACTGTGGTACTACACGGTACTATGGTAATACAGTACTACAATACTAAAATACGTACTACGTACTGCAATACTATAATACTACACGGTACTGTGATGCTAACACGGTACTATGGTAATACAGTACTACAATACTACAATACTACAATACTACAATACTACAGTACTACACGGTACTGGTACTAACACGGTAATACAGTACTACAATACTACAGTACTACAATACTACAGTACTACACGGTACTGTGGTACTACACGGTACTATGGCAATACAGTACTACAATACTACAGTACTACAATACTACAATACTACAGTACTACACGGTACTGTGGTACCACACGGTACTATGGTATTACAGTACTACAATACTACAGTACTACAATACTACAATACTACAATACTACACAATACATCACGGTACTGTGATACTAACACGGTACTATGGTAATACAATACTACAGTACTACAATACTACAATACTACAGTACTACACGGTACTGTAGTACTAACACGGTACTATGGTAATACAGTACTACTAACAATACTACAGTGCTACAATACTACAGTACTACACGGTATTGTGATACTACATGGTACTATGGTAATACAGTACTACAATACTACAATACGTACTACAATACTATAATACTACACGGTACTGTGATACTAACACGGTACTATGGTAATACAGTACTACTAACAATACTACAGTGCTACAATAATACAATACTACAGTACTACACGATACTGTGATACGTACTACACGGTACTATGGTAATACAGTACTACAATACTACAATGCTACAGTACTACACGGTACTGTGATACTACACGGTACTATGGTAATACAGTACTACAATACTATAATGCTACAGTACTACACGGTACTGTGATATTACACGGTACTATGGTAATACAGTACTACTAACAATACTACAGTGCTACAATACTACAGTACTACACGGTACTGTGATACTAACACGGTACTATGGTAATACAGTACTACAATACTACAGTACTACAATACTACAATACTACAGTACTACACGGTTCTGGTACTAACACGGTACTATGGTAATACAGTACTACTAACAATACTACAGTGCTACAATAAAACAATACTACAATACTACACGGTACTGTGATACTACACGGTACTATGGTAATACAGTCCTACAATACTACAATGCTACAGTACTACACGGTACTGTGGTACTAACACGGTACTATGGTAATACAGTACTACTAACAATACTACAGTGCTACAATACTACAATACTACAGAACTACATGGTACTGTGATACTACACGGTACTATGGTAATACAGTACTACAATACTACAGTACTACAATACTACAGTACTACACAGTACTGTGATACTAAATGGTACTATGGTAATACATGCAGTACTACAATACTACAATGCTACAGTACTACACGGCAGTGTGGTACTAACACGGTACTATGGTAATACAGTACTACAATACTACAGTACTACAATACTACAATACTACAGTACTACACGGTACTGTGATACTAACACGGTACTATGGTAATACAGTACTACAATACTACAGTACTACAATACTACAATACTACAATACTACACGGTACTAGCTGTGATCATACTAACACGGTACTATGGTAATACAGTACTACAATACTACAGTACTACAATACTACAATACTACAATACTACAATACATCACGGTACGGTACTGTGATACTAACACGGTACTATGGTAATACAATACTACAGTACTACAATACTACAATACTACAGTACTACACGGTACTGTAGTACTAACACGGTACTATGGTAATACAGTACTACTAACAATACTACAGTGCTACAATACTACAGTACTACACGGTATTGTGATACTACATGGTACTATGGTAATACAGTACTACAATACTACAATACTACAATACTACAATACTACAGTACTACACGGTACTGGTACTAACACGGTAATACAGTACTACAATACTACAGTACTACAATACTACAGTACTACACGGTACTGTGGTACTACACGGTACTATGGCAATACAGTACTACAATACTACAGTACTACAATACTACAATACTACAGTACTACACGGTACTGTGGTACTACACGGTACTATGGTAATACAGTACTACAATACTACAGTACTACATTACTACAATACTACAATACTACAATACATCACGGTACTGTGATACTAACACGGTACTATGGTAATACAATACTACAGTACTACAATACTACAATACTACAGTACTACACGGTACTGTAGTACTAACACGGTACTATGGTAATACAGTACTACTCACAATACTACAGTGCTACAATACTACAGTACTACACGGTATTGTGATACTACATGGTACTATGGTAATACAGTACTACAATACTACAATACTACAATACTACAATACTACAGTACCACACGGTACTGGTACTAACACGGTAATACAGTACTACAATACTACAGTACTACAATACTACAGTACTACACGGTACTGTGGTACTACACGGTACTATGGCAATACAGTACTACAATACTACAGTACTACAATACTACAATACTACAGTACTACACGGTACTGTGGTACTACACGGTACTATGGTAATACAGTACTACAATACTACAGTACTACAATACTACAATACTACAGTACTACACGGTACTGGTACTAAGACGGTACTATATGGTAATACAGTACTACTAACAATACTACAGTGCTACAATAATACAATAATACAGTACTACACGATACTGTGATACGTACTACACGGTACTATGGCAATACAGTACTACAATACTACAATGCTACAGTACTACACGGTACTGTGATACTACACGGTACTATGGTAATACAGTACTACAATACTATAATGCTACAGTACTACACGGTACTGTGGTAATACAATACTACAGTACTACAATACTACAATACTACAGTACTACACGGTACTGTAGTACTAACACGGTACTATGGTAATACAGTACTACTAACAATACTACAGTGCTACAATACTACAGTACTACACGGTATTGTGATACTACATGGTACTATGGTAATACAGTACTACAATACTACAATACTACAATACTACAATACTACAGTACTACACGGTACTGGTACTAACACGGTAATACAGTACTACAATACTACAGTACTACAATACTACAGTACTACACGGTACTGTGGTACTACACGGTACTATGGCAATACAGTACTACAATACTACAGTACTACAATACTACAATACTACAGTACTACACGGTACTGTGGTACTACACGGTACTATGGTAATACAGTACTACAATACTACAGTACTACATTACTACAATACTACAATACTACAATACATCACGGTACTGTGATACTAACACGGTACTATGGTAATACAATACTACAGTACTACAATACTACAATACTACAGTACTACACGGTACTGTAGTACTAACACGGTACTATGGTAATACAGTACTACTCACAATACTACAGTGCTACAATACTACAGTACTACACGGTATTGTGATACTACATGGTACTATGGTAATACAGTACTACAATACTACAATACTACAATACTACAATACTACAGTACCACACGGTACTGGTACTAACACGGTAATACAGTACTACAATACTACAGTACTACAATACTACAGTACTACACGGTACTGTGGTACTACACGGTACTATGGCAATACAGTACTACAATACTACAGTACTACAATACTACAATACTACAGTACTACACGGTACTGTGGTACTACACGGTACTATGGTAATACAGTACTACAATACTACAGTACTACAATACTACAATACTACAGTACTACACGGTACTGGTACTAAGACGGTACTATATGGTAATACAGTACTACTAACAATACTACAGTGCTACAATAATACAATAATACAGTACTACACGATACTGTGATACGTACTACACGGTACTATGGTAATACAGTACTACAATACTACAATGCTACAGTACTACACGGTACTGTGATACTACACGGTACTATGGTAATACAGTACTACAATACTATAATGCTACAGTACTACACGGTACTGTGATACTACACGGTACTATGGTAATACAGTACTACTAACAATACTACAGTGCTACAATACTACAGTACTACACGGTACTGTGATACTAACACGGTACTATGGTAATATAGTACTACAATACTACAGTACTACAATACTACAATACTACAGTACTACACGGTACTGTGGTACTAACACGGTACTATGGTAATACAGTACTACTAACAATACTACAGTGCTACAATACTACAATACTACAGAACTACACGGTACTGTGATACTACACGGTACTATGGTAATACAGTACTACAATACTACAGTACTACAATACTACAGTACTACACAGTACTGTGATACTAAATGGTACTATGGTAATACATGCAGTACTACAATACTACAATGCTACAGTACTACACGGGAGTGTGGTACTAACACGGTACTATGGTAATACAGTACTACAATACTACAGTACTACAATACTACAATAGTACAGTACTACACGGTACTGTGATACTAAACGGTACTATGGTAATACAGTACTACAATACTACAGTACTACAATACTACAATACTACAATACTACAATACTACACGGTACTAGCTGTGATCATACTAACACGGTACTATGGTAATACAGTACTACAATACTACAGTACTACAGTACTACAATACTACAATACTACAGTACTACATGGTACTGGTACTAACACGGTACTATATGATAATACAGTACTACTAACAATACTACAGTGCTACAATAATACAATACTACAGTACTACATGATACTGTGATACTACACGGTACTATGGTAATACAGTACTACAATACTAAAATGCTACAGTACTACACGGTACTGTGATACTACACGGTACTATGGTAATACAGTACTACTAATGATACTACAGTGCTACAATACTACAATACTACAGTACTACACGGTACTGTGGTATTAACACGGTACTATGGTAATACAGTACTACAATACTACAGTACTACAATACTACAGTACTACACGGTACTGTGATACTAAACGGTACTATGGTAATACAGTACTACAATACTACAGTACTACAATACTACAGTACTACATGGTACTGTGGTACTAACATGGTATTATGGTAATACAGTACAGTAAAAACCCGCATAAAAGAACCCCTATTTTTCCAAGTCAGGCTGAAATGGTTCTTGTATATTGGGTGTCTAGTAAGAAATCAGGCTGAATAGGTTCTTAACAGGTTCTTATTTACAGGACAATATTATTGTTCCTGATATGGTGTATTTCCTTACAATTTGTTTTAATTTGTGAACTATTGACCCTGAAAGGTCTAATATTAACACTAAACATTAACAACCCAACTGTATAGTAAATATACTAGTTCTGCATATTCAGCACCGACTGTACCTGTGCATTCTGAGCTTTAGTTATTTTCACATATTAAGAACCTGCTTCATTTGTCAGGCTGAACTGGTTCTTATAATATTGGGTGCTTAATTGGCTAAATTTCAGCCTGGAGGTTCTTAATCCACAGTTACTTATATGCGGGTTTTTACTGTACTACAATACTACAGTACTACAATACTACAATACTAAGTACTACACGGTACTAGTTTTACTACACGGTACTATGGAAATACAGTACTACTAACAATACTATAGTGCTACAATACTACAGTACGTACTACACAGTACTACGGTACTGCACAGTACTACACAGTACTACACATGCAGTACTACAATACTACAATACTATAGTACTACACTGTACTGTGGTACTACACGGTACTATGGTAATACAGTACTACAATACTACAGTGCTACAATACTACAGTACTACACGGTACTGTGGTACTACACGGTACTATGGTAATACAGTACTACAGTACTACAATACTACAATACATCACGGTACTGTTATACTAACACGGTACTATGGTAATACAATACTACAGTACTACAATACTACAATACTACAGTACTACACGGTACTGTAGTACTAACACGGTACTATGGTAATACAGTACTACTAACAATACTACAGTGCTACAATACTACAGTACTACACGGTATTGTGATACTACATGGTACTATGGTAATACAGTACTACAATACTACAATACTACAGTACTACACGGTACTGTGGTACTAACATGGTACTATGGTAATACAGTACTACTAACAATACTACAGTGCTACAATACTACAGTACTACACAGTACTGTGGTACTGCACAGTACTACTACAATGTACACAGTACTATACAATACTACAATACTACAGTACTACACTGTACTGTGATACTACACGGTACTATATGGTAATACAGTACTACTAACAATACTACAGTGCTACAGTACTACAATACTACACGGTACTGTGGTACTAACATGGTACTATGGTAATACAGTACTACAATAATACAGTACTATAATACTACAATATACTACAGTACTACACGGTACTGTGATACTACACGGTACTATGGTAATATAGTACTATAACTAACAATACTACAGTGCTACAATACTACAGTACTACACAGTACTATACAGTACTACAATACTACAATACTACAATACTACACGGTACTGTGATACTACATGGTACTATGGTAATACAGTACTACTAACAATACTACAGTGCTACAATACTACGGTACTGCACAGCACTACTACAATATACTACAGTACTTATGCTACATGGTACTACGTACTGTACTACAATATTACAGTACCATCATACTACAGTACTACAGTACTACACGGTACTACAATACTATAGCACTACGGTACTACACGGTTCTGCAATACTACATTACTACACAATACTTAAATAAATTATATACTAATATTATACTATTAAAATATAAAATAATGCTAACTATAATACTAATTAGTAGTAAGGCACTACATGGTACTACAGTACTACAGTACTACACACAACACTACATAGTATACACAGTACTAGAGTGCAATTTAGAAAAGCTTGTAAACTAAATAACTAATTAGTACTAAATAGCACTAATGAAACAATAGAAAACAATAGAAATAGCACTATTTAGTACTATTTAAAATTAGTACTATTTCACGCTTTTCTAAATTGCACTCTACTATTACTATTACTACTTTTACTACTACTACTACTACTACTACTACTACTACTACTACTATGATGATTAGATAATTTTTTTATTAGAGATAATTTTTAGCATTATTTTATATATAATATTAGTATATATTTGAGTAGGATTTGTAATTAGTATTAGAGTACAAACCATATGTCCGTGAAACAGTACTAACTAATTATTAATAAATAGCACTGATGAAACAATAGAAAACAAAGAACACTATTTAGTACTATTTAGTATTAGTAGAATTACACAGGTGATTATAGAAAATCAAGCGCGCTGATTGGTCGAGAACTTCAGACTATTTCTCGATAGTTACCTACAGCATTTTGACAAAATGGCTGCCAGCTTTTGAAATATGAAATAAAAATTTCTTTTCTTTAAAATGCTTATTAATTTTTATTTTTTCAAATAATCACCTGTGTAATTCTACTAAAATAATTAGTCACCTCAGGCTCAGTGAATAGCAATGATAATAACCTTGACTTCGTCTCGGTTATTATTCACCGATATTCACCTCGCCTTTGGTGACTAATTGTTAAATAGTACTATATTTCACGGACATATGGTTTGCACTCTATATGTTATTTTAAATATATTTAATTCATTATCTTCAATTATCTTCAGATTTGTAAAGCGCCATTGGACAGCGATGGAAATCGCGCTATATAAGAATAAAATATTATTATTATTATTATTATTAGTAGTAGTAGTAGTAGTAGTAGTAGTACATGAGTACTCACAGTACTACAATACTACAGCACTACACATAATTCTATTCAGATGGAAAGATTGGAACATCAGACATGATTTCATTTGAAGCTGAAGAAATCATATTTTTTAGCAGAAGAAATGGTTTATTTTATAGCAGAACAAATGACTTCTTTCCCTTTTTAATGTTTTTTTTCTCGCGACACAGGGATCCCGTGGCAGTAACACAGGGATCCCGTGGTAGTATATGTGAGGATATTTGACCCTAGACTGCTAGAGCCAGTCTTTCACGGTAAAAATGATTTCAAAATGGCGGACGAAGTGGCTGAGAAAGATGGAGAAGAAATCTGCGGAATTCGAGTACTTTTGGGCAAGTTATTGTCCCCAAACTTGGCTACGCTACAGCCATGATAATACTCTACGAATTTACTGAAGTTTAGAATAATTCTGCCAAACGATTTCAATGTATTATTGGATATAAACTACATGGAAATGCTGCTTGTTTATCGAACTTGGAAGCTGGACGTACAGAGGTTGTTCGCCGCTTAAGGACTCATTGCTTTAAGAAGGAAACATCGGTCACCTCACAGCATTTTATGGAAATTATAGACAGTTGTGGGAAGGCAAAACCGTGATCTTTGGAGCAATTTCGCCAAACATTTGCGCATTCCAGTCGCTAAAAGATTGGCTGAAAAGTCTTAGCTGTTGTGGTGGTAAAGATTTCTAGACGTACAGAGGTTGGACAAATTTCATCTAACGTAAGAAATTTTTGATTGTATCATTTTCCCCAGTCAATCCCTTAATATACCGTCGCCATTTTTAATTCAACCATAAGGTAGTGACTATAGGCCCTATAGTCCTGATTTTCGAGATCAGAATACTAGAATCTTTCACACAAAAATAACCACTGCCATCTGAAAAAGCAATTATTCATCAATATTTATGGTAAAGTTCAAAAGTATTGGATACGATCCCGCGAATATATCGTACATGACATTTATAGAGTTTAGTAAATTGTATGGGATTTTGCCATCATGCGTACACAACCTCGTTCTGGTGTATTTTCAGAATAAAAAACGCTCATAACTCCGCAAGGACATGTCATTTCGCCCTAAGACTTTCACACTTATTACTCGGGCCCAGGCCTAAGGCCGGGCCGAGTCTATAGTTACAGTTGGGATTTTTTTTTTGTTACTCTTATCGGAGTCATGAATCTGCAATCGAGTGGGACTGGGAACGAGACCACGAGACTTATCAACACGCATCTCAACACGACGACCTCTTTCTTCGCAAACCCACAAGAAATATTACAAAGCACAAACCAATCAGGGGAAGCACCTGAGGTCAAGGGGCAACAATCTAAATATATTCTCTAGTAGCATGAAGTCGGGTTATTAAAGTTTTTACTGATATACTGTAAAGTTCCGAAAGTTAGCCTCCTCCGCAGGCTAGTCAGTCTATACTGAATATTGGTCCACAGGCCAGCCATACCAAACGTTATGACAATGACAATGACAGTTGCATGACGAGGGAGACTGTTTGTCGGTGAGTCATAGATAAACATCTCCAATCAGACGTATTTGGTACGTCTTGAGGTTGCATCGGGTCAGATGGTTCTGATAACTTCCATTGTTTGTTTTTGTTTAAGATATTTAAGCTTACAAAGGCTTCAATAACACTATACACGTACTGAAGTAATTCTATGCTCAGAACGAGGCTGTGTCCGCATGACTGCAAAATCCCATACTAAAGTCTATAATAATTTATTGTCATTTACGATATCTTCGCGCGATTTTATCCAATACTTTTGAAAGTTTCCAAAAATATTGATGAATAATTGCTTTTTCAGATGGCAGTGGTTATTTTTATGTCTAAAGATTCTAGTATTCTGATCTCGAAAATCAGCACTCATGCATAGGGCGTATAACATGGAACCACCCAAAACCATCCAAAACCACCCAAAACCATCCAAAACCACCCAAAACCACCTATAAAACTGATATGGAATTTAATGCCGATGTGAAAATAATGTACACTACTACCGGATGAATTAAAACGAATTGTAGGAAAAGAAACTTAGCTTTATATACTTTGTATATTTTCGATTTTGGAAAGCTATAAATGCTTACTTCTTTCTCAATGTACAGCAGCTACATGTATAGGGGGCCCAGGGGGGTACTCAGGGGTATCAGTGACGGGGAGGTGCGAATGAGGCCAAACTTTTTAACCCCCAAAAAGAAAAAGTCCATTACGCAAAAACAAGACACAAAAAAAGGCCAACATCGTAACTCCCAAAAAGTCCAATATTTCACCGTAAAAAATCGAGAACGGTAGGATATCATTTTTATCAACCACCCAAAAAGTCCTTGCAAAAATCTTTATATCAAAGAAAGTCCACCAGAAAATTGATAACCCCAAAAAAGTCCCAAGCCGCGAATTTCAAACCCCAAAAAGGCCTTCGCACCTCCCCGCCACTGATACGCCTGAGTACCCCCCCCCTGGGATAGGGGGACCCTTAGCCTCCTCCATAGGCAACTCTTTATTCGTAAGAATTAGTGAAACATTGATACATGTGTACATGTAGGTAAGGATTCAACATTTTATAAAGCTATCACGTACACTGGTGCTGTTATACATTTTTGTAGCAATGCCATGTCATCTCTAAGCGCTATTTTTTTCCAAAATTAAATTAAAAACTTGAAAGTATGCAAATCATGCAAAGTACATGTATCTCACGAAACACACCGAAATACAAGTATTTACTTCCGGTTGCTGTCCACGGCTATTAAAATCGTACTTACAGCATTAAAGTCATCCCAAAACTCACGTCAAAAACGTGACAATACAAGACATTATCTGAAATTAAAACTATGCTATTACTACAACAACAAAGGGGACCAACAAAGAACGGCAATCCAAAAAAACTGCCCCAAGAATCAAACAATATACATATGGTATTTTAGACGCTTTCAGAAGAGAGCTGCTTGGCAGTCGTCTAGACACTTGTCAATTTCCGAGTGGTTGAAACACATAATTTTTCAGTCTTTTAGATCGGTATATCCTTGTTTATACATTTTTCAAACTATGCACGTAACCTTAAGGTACTCTGTATTTAAGTTTTTTCTTCCAAGGCAATAGTGAAGTTTCAGAAATCTAGGAATTTGGTTACTGGTGAAAAGTTCAAAAACATTACCGGTAGCCAATCACATTTGAGTGTTCTAACGGTATGAAGCAATGTTTCATTTCTTAACTACACCATGATCATGTTAGTGTGATCAAAATATAACGACATGGCTACAGAGTGACTGAGTGACGTACACCAAATTAATTGGGCACGAAACATGATAATCCAGCATCACCCCATAGGCCTTTACGGCACGGCTCTTTGCCGTTACACTTATGTCACGCAATTCAGCATCGTTTATAAGAGCTGGTTGTGGATGGTTTTGGATGGTTTTGGATGGTTTTGGGTGGTTCCATGTTATAGTCTGACACTACCTCAAACATAAATCTGATAGAGTGCATGCTCGGCGGCCATGTTGTCCTCGTACTACAGTGCTACAATACTACATTACTACACAGCTATGAATATAGGTAGCTCTATACATCGTAACCATAGAAATTGTGAGATGTGTTGAAAAAACATCAAATTTGGTACAGCGATAGGTAATCACCTATATAACAACATTGAAAATAAACTTACTCGGAATCTATCCCATAATTGCGATTATAGCAGTTTTAAGGGGGTTCTATACCTCGTAACCATGGTAATTGTGGAATGACTGACTAAAACACCAAATTTGGTATATATATTAAGAATCGCCTATAAAGCAATATTGACAATGGACCCACTCGGAATCTATCCCATAATTGTGATTATAGTGGTTTTAAGGTGGCTCTATACATTGTCTCCATGGAAACGAGATAAATTACTAAAAATACAAAATCTACCACATGAACTTAGAATAGAGAATGTTTTCTACACAAGTTCTAAAGAAGGATAATTTAGTAGACTTGAATATGCCAGATGTGATGCAGTTGATTGCAGGCATTGCGATGAATCCTTATTGCTTTGATCAGCAACATAAGATCCAAGATAATTACATTTGCCGACCTACTTGAGTAGAGTGCCACCCTTGGAGCAGATGGATTAAAATATTGGTGGTTGACGTCCTCCTTGATGGTCATCTACTCAGTCTTGTTGGCGTTGATAAGGAGAGGTGATAATAGTGATATGACTTTGAATGGAATGTTGGATGGTTTTCCTGATTTCCTTGTTTGTTGCCTTTCAACATAAAGTCGCATTGTTTTAACAGCTTTGAAAAAGGGTACCTAAATCAACCTCCCCGGTTATACTGGGTCAAAGCTGTTTTCTATCTGTCGACTTGCCGAGTTGATGTGGTTTTCTTGTCTGCCATGAATTGACTCGACAACCTATATACATTTCATCCTCTTGTAAAGAATATTATGCCGACATTTGGAAAAGAGGTGGACAAATTTGCCTTCCAACCGGGACAGCTCCGAAGTAAAATTGCATGTTAAACAACCCTTAAATGGCTTGATTCAGATGGAAACCCTGTTACGGTCGGTAGTGGGATAACAGCAAACCGCCATCTTTAGAAAAGGATAGTTGAAGTTCAGAATGCGGATACTTCTTATTTTATTATACCTCCCTTTATGTTGGTAATGGAAGTTTGGGTGAGTATTGGGGAGTTTGTTGTAAGAATGGGGTGATTAGGATGTTAATCATATTCATTTTGAAATCACTAGTAAATCCTGCAATCTGATTGGCTAAAAATGGTGCGATTTAAGCATTAATCGCACTATTTTGGATCATTAATTGCATCAATTTGCTTAGCCAATCACATTGAAGAACTGTCAAAAATAAACCAATCAGATGAAGGGAAAAACGTCATCTAAAGTCGAGGAAGGAAAGCAAAAACAACAATGTAGCCATTTTTTCATTGCTTTTCTTTTAAAAAATGGATGAATTTTCTTACTTACAGTTTTTTGAAGATGATGACAAGCTGTTATCACAAGAACTTGATACTATTGACCTGAACTTTCCAAATTTTAACATTGAAATCAATGAAAATGAAGTAGCGATAGACCCGAGTACTGAAGTACAACACGACGAAACAAATGCTAACAATACTGCAGTTCCTGTAAGTAGCTCAACAAACAAACAAAACAACGGTTCCTTTGATCAATCACGATTTCCTGTTGTATCAGACGAAGTCATTGAAGAACTGAAAAGTGGCACAATCAATCACAACACTTGTCGATCCACAAAAACATGGCTGTTTGTCCTCCAAAAATGGTGTCAGTCGCGTAGTATCAGCGAGAAGATAGAAAAACTTTCGCCACAGGAACTTGACAAAATACTCAGTAAATTTTATGCTGAAGTCAAAAAGCAGGATGGTGAAGATTACGAACCAGATTCGCTTCGTGTAATGCAAGCAGCCATTGAACGGTACTTGAAGGAAAACAATTATCCTTTGAGTATAATCAGGTCACGGGAGTTTCATCACTCTCAACAAACACTGAACGCTGTAGCAGTGTCCTTGCGAAAACAAGGCAAAGGAAAGCGTCCAAACAAGTCAAAACCACTAAATGGTGAAGAAGAGGAACAACTCTGGCAAAATGGACAACTGGGAAGTCACAATGCAAGAGCTCTAACGCAAACTAACTTCAAAATATTGACAGAGCAGATGGGACTACGAGGCCGTCAAGACCACTACGACGCGTACGTTGAAGATTTCACAGTTATTTCCCACCAGGATGGCAGTGAAAGCGTAGAATTCGATGAAAATCCCACCAAAACACGAAGTGGAGGTCTGCGTATTCATCGCCGAAAAACACCTCAAGTAATGTACAGCACCGATGGAGGCGAAAGAAACCCAGTCTGTTTGTTCAAAAGATGGCTCTCAAAGAGACCAAAGGGAATGGAGGACAATGGTCCGTTGTATCTTTCCATCATCAATCGTCCAAAATCTTCAGATATATGGTATTGCAAAATTCGAATGGGCCAAAACACAATTGGAAATGTGATGAAAAACATGGCAGTTTCCTTGTCAACCAACAAGAAATTAACAAATCACAGCATGAGGAAGACACTGGTCCATAAACTGAAGAAATCCGGGCAGCCTCGACACGTAATCAAAGAAATAACTGGCCACGCAAGAGAATCGTCGCTTGATGACTATGATGAAGTCGATGAGGATGAAAGAAGGCGTATTTCCCATATCATAAGCGGATTTAACAGTGCCGAAAAGCCATTAAGCCAGCCTAGACCTTCAACTTCGACGTGTCAGCTGAACAAAAACCACCACCATGATGACAGTGAAGCACCGATAATTTCATCCCAAACCATGTCGTCGATTCTTCCAACAGTACACAACACTCCATTTCTGGGTATTTCCTGCCTTTCTAACCAGCCTTTGCAGCCTCAAGCACAGATGAATTGGAGTCAAACGGCGGCTTTGAGCAGCAGTCATCAGGCACCCGTGTTCAACCACTGCACATTTAACGTCTACAATTCTGAGACAAGAGAAGTTCCACAAAAAAAGCGAAGGCGAGTCATTTCTGACTCTAGCGATGATGAAAAAGAGAACGAAAAGTGAACTTATACATGTATTTTTAGATTAGTTTTGGCTTGACTTTTGCCTCTGTCAGTTTACTTCGAGTCATGTTACTTCGAAGCAAAATGTATTATGGTATAGTTTTCGTGCATTCCAACATGCATGCACCAACCTGTTCAAAACTTTGACAGTTGTTGCTATGGAAACGCTATGTCATGTATGCTTACAGGCATTTGAATGGTTTATCATTTCAAAATGAACTCATTATACATTTGTATCTGATTTAAAAACTATTTTCTCAATAAAACTCTTATAATACTTGCATACTCTAAGTCAGATTTCAAAATGAATATGATTAATTGGTAATAGAACTGATTGGAGTGCAATTTTGGTCTGAAATCATACTCGTGATTAACAAATTGCACTCCCGCTACGCGGTCGTGCAATTTTGTAATCACACAGATAGCCTGAGTGGCGCTGATCCATAATTATCCCATATCTTAAATGAACTGAGTATGAGTG
The DNA here is from genome assembly GCA_033675265.1 of Actinostola sp. cb2023. Classification (NCBI taxonomy): domain Eukaryota; kingdom Metazoa; phylum Cnidaria; class Anthozoa; order Actiniaria; family Actinostolidae; genus Actinostola; species Actinostola sp. cb2023. The sequence goes on from JAUJYZ010000582.1 coordinate 34,186, forward strand.
TGAGTGTTGTAGAATAGAGTACTTCTTTGCAGCATGCAACCTGCACTATGGCATGAGAAACAACTATGGCACCTTAGTGTAGGTGCGGCCTATCAGGGCAATTGATCTTTTCAAAACATGCCCGCGCCTTTGGCAGTACGTAATAACACCTTGGAGCCCAACCGGTTACTGTACTTCGTTTCCCTGATCATGCAGTCACCAACAACCCATGCGATTTATGTCACGCTGCATGTTCACAAACATACAAATACGCCACGGGACTAGGCGGGTATTCACGTGCTAGATACCAACAACTCATTTGCAGAAACCTCCTCACATGATCAATATTCAAGTCATGAACTTGGACATACAAACTCGCTTTAATTTGCAATTATCCAACAACTAGACATATGGAAGGACTTACGCTACAAATAAAGTAGTGAACTCGGCAAAGTCTTCCCCCGCTAGCTGTACACACTAGCCTCTTGACTGCCAGAACCCGGTAAACCTGTTTTTCATTTGCAATCATCCAACAACTAGACACATCGAAGGACTAACGCTACAAATCATAAAGCTCACTCATCCTGCCAGTATCCAATGATACCGATGATAATTCACTTATCCTGTGCCAGTGGCGCTTCTGTCAATAGTTCCATAATTTCTATGGTTACGAGGTATATAACCCCCTTAAAATAACAATAATAATGGTTTAAAAACGCAATAATTGCAATTATGTGACATATTCCGAGTTGGTCCATAGTCAATATTGTTCTATAGGTGATGATAACCTATCTCTGAATACCAAATTTGGTGTTACCATGGTTGTGGTATAGAACCCCCTTAAAATAACAATAATAATGGTTTAAAACCGCTATAATCGCAATTATGGGATAGATTCCGAGTGGGTCCATTGTCAATATTGCTCCATAGGCGATTCGTAATCTATATACCAAAGTTGGTGTTTTTGTTATGCATTCCACAATTAACATGGTTACGAGGTATAGCCGGAACCCCCTAAACCGCTATAACTGCAATTATGGGATAGATTCCGAGTAGGTTTATATTCAATATTGTTTTATGTGTGATTACCTATCTCTGTACCAAATTTTCAACACACCTCCCAATTTCCATGGTTACGATGTATAGAGCCACCTTAAATCTGCTGTAATTGCAATTATGGGATAGATTCTGAGTTGGTTTATATTCAATATTGTTCTATATGTGATTATCTACATTTGTTGTATCTATGTGCCACATTTGGTGTTTTTTTCAACACTGATTCTCTATCTGTGTACCAAATTTGGTGCTTTTTCAACACATCTCACAATTTCCATGGTTACGATGTATAGAGCCACCTTAAAACTGCTGTAATTGCAATTGTGGGATAGATTCTGAGTGGGTCCATAGCCAATATTGTTCTATAGGTGATTCTCTATCTGTGTACCAAATTTGGTGCTTTTTCAACACATCTCACAATTTCTATGGTTACGATGTATAGAGCTACCTTCAATCTGCTGTAATTGCAATTATGGGATAGATTCTGAATGTGTCCATAGCCAATATTGTTCTATAGGTGATTCTCTATCTGTGTACCAAATTTGGTGCTTTTACCATAAATCCCACAATTTGAGCACGAATCTGCCGGACTAATAGGATAGGCGACGATTTTGAAAGACTCTTGTCGCCGTAAAAAAAACTATCATTTGAAAATGCTTTTTATGGACTAAACTATCATTGAACAGTCCATTCTAGTCGAAGGATTGACAACAGCAGTAAAACTGACTGAAGAATTAACGGTCAATTTAGGCGGCCACGAGCGTAATTTCACTTCTGCACTATACAGAATTACTTACACATAAAAACACTAAGGAAACACAAAGACCAATTTCATGGAGTAAATTGCATATGGGTCAGTCGAACGACACCATCACTTTATTATATAGAAAATGAACTAGAAGTTCTTGATTGAGATGCGTGACACTTACTTTTTAGATAAAACAATGGTAAACAAAATTATTTTAAGTGTCAATCGTATTTTTACAGACGTTTCGGGCATAGCCCTTCATCAGTGTGATGATAACAGTATAACGATTAATATGTACAACGATATAATAACGATACTAACTGAAGTTGTTCTGGAAGTGCCAGGGAGGCCAGAAAAAAACCACTCTAAACTTAACCCCCGTATGGGAAAAAGAAGGAAATCTGGGTCGAGACCAAGACACAACCACTTCCCCCGACAAGAAGAAAATATTATTATTGTTAATTATCAGTTTTCAGATCCCAAGTGCCTTAGACACTCCTAAAAGATCGGTAGTTGAATATTTAATATATCTATGCTTCGATGAAGCGCAACGCCATCCAGCGTGCCTATCTAATAAGTCGCCGCTAAGCTGTCTGCAACCTGGATTAGAGGCGGCACCAGACTTAATGCTGTGCATACTAAAGTCTTTCACGTTGACAACAAACGGCTTGAACGTGTGATTTAAACTCCTCAAGGCTTGGATTTCGAGGACGGAAGCGCCGATGCCCTTGTCCATGGCTGATTGGAAAAGTTCTGTAAGGTAGAGGGCAACATGAACAGGCTGCGCGGGAAGAACAGGAACATCGATTTTCGAGTTAGCCCAGGTACGCCATTTACACCAACTGGAAGCGTATTTCGAGATGGTTGCATCTGCTTTTGAAGACAGCTGAAGCTGAACCAGCTCTGGGGCCAATGCGTCAAGGCTGGGATCTTGAAATATACCACTTCGGGCTCCAAAGAGCTCTGAAAAACACTGAACAGGCAAAATGGATTAGAATTGCAATGACAAGAAACGAGCAAACCTAGCTCGTTCCCAAATCCTATAAAGGATACCGCCGAAATGGCGACAACACAACCGCAATTGTGGCAACACCTAAATGGTGACATACTACTGCCTAAATGGCGACACACAACCACAGTTGTGGCAACACCTAAATGGTGACATACTACTCAGCCTAAATGGCGACAACACAACCTCAGTTGCGCTATGTAATGCGCAATAGATCATTCACATGTTTTTTGCGCAATATAAGAAATAAATTTATTATTATTATTATTATTGTGGCAACACCAAAGTGGTGATATCGCTACTGCCTAAATGGCGACCACGCTATCAAGCTGCTGCAATCACCTAAGTGGTGGTTGGGGACTGAAATGGACCCCTGCAAAATTGAAACAATTAAACTTAACACTACGCCTAAATGGTAGGAGACCAATATGGTGGCTGGTACCGAAATGGTATATACTCACAATTTACACCTAAATGGTGCCTTAGTCAGCGGTGACAAGTACAATAATAGTTGGAAGAATAACAGCATGAATTCAAAATCGAAATTATCGAAAGTCGACCCTCAAGGCTAGCATTTGGAACTTGGGGCAACCACTAAACAATGATGGCTTTCTCTTATACGTGGCCCTCTGGCCGGGGCCCTCTAACAAAAGATCGCTAATCCTAGGCAAAGTGAAAACTGACTTGATGAATGGCTTAAATGCGCTAGCACCACTGTGCAAAAATGGCCAGAAACAGGCCGATGGCCACTCGGGAACTATCAAAGTTCCGTACCCGCTATAGGCTTCCAGATGACGCACGCAAGGTACTATCAGATTAACTGGGGGACATAACCAGTTATTGTCGCGACTCCAGTCAAGGCTGAGTGCATCCACGCCACAACTTCCGGGGGAAGAGTACTTGGAGTTGAAGCGAGCTAACTGAGCATTGTAGTGGGAAGCGAAACGATCTATCGTGTGAGGACCCCACCGAGCATTCAGAATACGGAAAACAGAAGGATGGAGCGACCAGTCGTCTGGATCAATAAATCGGCTTAGCATGTCCGCCCTTTCGTTGAGGCAACGAGGAATCCATTGCGGTAAAAGAACTATTCCATGGTTGAAACACAACTGGAATATATCAAAGGCTAGACGCTGCAGATGCGCTTTCGAACTACCCACTGAGATAATACGTGCTGCACCTTGGTTATCTGTCTTAACGACTACTCTTCTGGATTTCAGCTGAACAGCGTATGAAAGCAACACGTAATAAATTGCTTTCAGTTCACGGTAAGTTGAGCTCTGCGTTGCATCTTCGTTAGTCCACATCCCACGAACCACTGTATCGTCAAGAGAGGCTGAGAATCCGCCAAAAGCTACATCGCTGGCGTCTGTGAAGATCACTGTAGATGCTAAAGGAGGAGGCCGGATAGCATAGCCGTTAAAATTATCGAGATTGCCAAGCCAAAATCTCAGTTCTTCGACCAGAGCGGGACAACGAGATAACTTGGTCCCAGCCGCCGGATCTAGACTCTATGGTAAAGTACATTTGGCGGGTGACAAGTCGGCAAATGGGTCCAACGGCTAGAGTTAACGAGATAACGGAACCGGCGATCTTAGCCAACTGACGGATGGATAGGTAGCCGTCAAGAATAGCGACGTCCAAGATACCTTTAAGCTTGGAGAGTTTCTTTGCAGGCACTTGAAATTGCGTGGCAACGGAGTTAATGATAAAGCCGAGCCGCTCGCCGACCTGCATCGGATTCCAATGGGATTTCTCCCCGTTACATACCAGGCCAGATGACTTCAAATCTTGCTGCTGGATGGATGCTAGCTGCCAAGGCAGATAAGCGGTCGGGATGACTAGCAAAACCGTCACCAAGGTAAACAAAACAAACGTGTATCATAGAACGCCATCGCTTAACTAAAGGCCGCATAAGTTTAGTAAAACAAAAACATGCGCTACCCAGTCCAAAAGGAAGGACGCTAAAGGTAAAATACCTAAGAGTGCCATTAAAAGGCCAAGCAAAACCTAAATACTGATGATGATCAGGGTGTATATCCACGTGATGAAATCCTGATTTGAGATCCCAAGTAAAAAACCAATGGTTTTCTTCAACAACTTGCGATAACGAACGGAGATCTTCGTATTTAAACTTGGGCTTAAGAAGAAACTCATTTACGTGTCTGAGGTCGATTACTAGACGAAGCTTTTTGCCTTCTGCAACCGTCAAGGGATTCACACAAAATGGAGGAATAGCATGCTCCGCAATACAACCGTTACAGAGTAGCTCAGATATAGCCTCCGCAACGAAACATGGGTGCTTAACAGCCGACCTATTATTCTTTTAAAAGAAAGCAACGAGGAGGGTAATCTTTAAAAGGTAACCTATACCCCTCTTTAATTATGCAAACTACAAAATCTGAAGCGCTTAAACAATCGGTCCAAAATTCTACCGAAGCTTTCAAACGTCCCTTAACGCCCTTACTGGCGCGACTGGAATTAAATTCGCCAACATTACATGCTATAATATAATCAATATCATACTCAACTTCTTGCTCTAATGAATCACTGGCGTCTAGTCATTTGGTACTACCAGTGGACATTTTTGAATCTGTCCCAGCCTTCCTGCATGTCACACTTAAGTGTCGTTTCCTGATAGAGTGTTCCAGACTCTGGAAATGGGGGTCCACCGATTTTGATAAAATTTACTGCAGAAGTTGGTCTTGATGGGATATTCCAAAATCCAATTTGGTTTGGTTTTCTGACTTATAGTTCAAAAGTTTCAGGGGGGTGCAATTTTGGACCTCCAGATCATTGGAAATCCTGTGTTTCAAGGGGTAAGTTTGAACTGCTGCAAAACCAAACACATAAAACCTATTCACTAATCAATTGTATGGTGTGATTCTGATATAAAGGTACTTTCAATTCATATGTACTGAGACTACACAGAAGCTTCTGACTGAGTGGGGCCTGGGATGAGTTCGGGCCAAATTTTGAGTGACTGAGCATCACTCAAAATTGCCAAACTTTAGAAATCAATATTGGCTAACTGCATACTTATTCTAAATTGATACTTATATCAGGAGTTACCCCAATATAAGTAGAATGAAAATCCATCGAGAAAAAATTGGCCCATTTAATTTTGAGGCACTTTAAAGACTTATTTTACAGCACACTCTAACAAAATTTACATATTGGCAAAAGTCATAATTGGACACCCAAACTATATTTATTTGTATTTAAACACCTCAGTGTGCTTTGTGGAGGCCTTAAATACTTAAAACAATTGTGATAAGCAGTCATTTTGTGAGTAAACACTAACTTATAATTTTAAATTGCCTTAGAATTAGAAAAAATTATATTCACAACCCATATTTTGTTCCATTTCAAAGCATAAATATATACAATATAGCTATCTAGATCTGAAATACAATGTAGATAGAGTGTGAACAGTCCCTCTTTGTCATCCAGACTCAGTCGAATGAGAGAAAAACCGATCTCGGGAAAAACCGATCCTGGACGTGCGAGGATTGGGGAGAGTTTATGATCCCCATTCTCCTCGCGTCCACGGGATTCTAAAAACTCGTCTTCACTGAGTCTGAGGGAAAAGGAGGGACAGTTCGCAGACTGAAATAGATAAATACATTATGTACTAACTAGACGCTTTTTAAAATAAGCGTTCACTCGTGCCCTGGAGCGTTTGAGCACTGGGATGCATTGTAGCATGAAAGAAGTATACTGTATATACCGCTAACAGTGTGTGCATTTGTATGTGAGATAAGCGTATTAGACATACTTCCTTCAAATCGTTTTTTTTCTGACGATCACAAGACGACATAACTTTCCCCTAACAAGGTTTGTGAAGAAAGAGGTCGACTGTCGATAAATCCTCATAGATCAGCTTTTAGTGATCTCGTTCCCAGACCCACTCAATTGCAGATTGTGCTTAGTCATCAAAGTTGTATTCACTGCTTAAAATATTTCTCTATATTTAGATCTGAGATAACGATTATAGTCGGATCAAATCAGTGTTTGGTTACTTGTTGAGTGATATGTGTATTCACTGCTTAAACATTTATCTATGTTTAGATCTGAGAACGATTATAGTTATCAACTCAGTGTTTGGCTGTCAGATTTCTTGTCTCCTAGTAGAGCCACTTTGGAAAAAGGACAATCCTGGCAAGGAAACTCAAGCCATTCAGAACTAAATATATTTTCGTGATAGATTCTGACAACTGACAACTGAACTTGCCCCTGCTTGACCTCCGGTGCCTCCTGATTGGTTTGTGATTTGTAATCTCTCTTGTGATGAGACTTCATGTCTCCACCTTCCATTTCATAACCGGACAGACAAAAAAAAAAAGAAGACGATCTGCTATTTAAGACTCCTGCCCCGGCCCCGGCCTTCGGCACGAGTAATTATATAACACTTAGATCTTGCTCACTTCAACTTACATGAGATTATAATTTAAAGGTCCTTTCTGACTTGGAGGGGATTTCAGTTCTCTACTGCAAATATTAGCAGACAAATCAGTTTCTCGTGCTGAAAACAACGATCATGTGGTGCTGTAGAATATCGTCGTTTGCATCTAAGCGTTAACACATGACATTAAAACATGTTCTAATTAGTTGCCCAAACATGTATGTATGTTTGAAAGCCTTAAATCTACGACGTTTGTAAATTTCACGACATCCTCAGTGCGGAACTGTCTGATCAAACTGGCTTTCAAACATGTTTTGGACAACTAATTAGAACATGTTTTAATGTTTCAATGTGATGTTACTGAATGCATAATGATATAATTTAGTCACCACCGATTATATTTATACTAGGATTTTTAGGATTTGGATTTTTAGAAGATATAGATAGGTGTAATTTATAGGATTGACATATTTATATATATTTATATGTATTCTCCAGGGTTGTGAATTTATGTGAATATTAATCTCGTTAATATAAATCTAAACCGTGGCACTCTAGGACAGCTGAACGGGGGTAGGCAGTGAGCGCAAAGTCCGCCTGTATGTTGAGCAACTAAACCGCATTTCACGAGATATAGGGCGGCCAATAGATTTCCGCTAAGCATTTAGCATTGCAACATATAGGATAGAAAACCAGTGCGATACTCTGACTCTTTACATTTGCAATTGCTAGCAGCACGGACAATAGCTTCACATCAATTTAGTTCCTCTAAGCGCTCGTTTCATATTTATATGTATTTATTAGTGCAAACTGTAAGAGTGTCCAATGTTACCTTCTGGAAATCAAGTTTATTATAATTAGAGTAGATTTTGTATGATGGTGCCGTTTCGTGCCGCATATGGAAACATTCGAAATTCCATGTAGTGACCGTGATCGTGCCGAAACATACATACATAAATATACTTTATTTCATGTGGGTGGCAAATTCAGTGAGTACAAACAGACTGGTTTCTAATTTTGCCCACAAGGTAAATTCAAGTACAATAGAAGAAATGCTATATATTATTTAACAAATATATTCCATTTTCCCGTGCGCATGGGCGATTTTATCGGCATTTTTGTCCCTCGCCAGCCAATGAAATCGACAATCGACAAGTTATTTCGCAATCTGTCATATATATACTCTATACACATATACTGATTCCGCCTTTATCCTTTATTTAACAGATAACTTTTAATTCAACACTGAACATATTTTAGATATTTTAAATGAAAATTATCAATAATATCGTGAATTACTGGAAAAAGCAGTAAACAAACTTGTTTCTACACGCTTGGCTTTCTATAGCAAACTAAGATTGTTCTCTGCCATGGATTTCTCGTGGTTGTTTTGATTTCTTACCACACTACTGCTCTCTTTGCTCCCGGAAGCACCACAGGGAGCCCAAGCATAAATTCAGTAAAACAAAAAATCGAAATAAAGTATTTTTTCCCCCTATACATCTTTGTTGTCTGTTAACTTAACCTGCCTGGTAAAAAAAATCACCAGGTAGGTTAAGTTAACAGACAACAAAGATGTATAGGGGGAAAAAATACTTTATTTCGAATTTTATTTTTTTACTGAATTATGCTTGGGCTCCCTGTGATTCTAGGCAATTTAAAATTCTAAGTTAGTGTTTACTCACAAAATAACTGCTTATCACAATTGTTTTAAGTATTTAAGGCCTCCACAAAGCACACTGAGGTGTTTAAATACAAATAAATATAGTTTGGGTGTCCAATTATGACTTTTGCCAATATGTAAATTTTGTTAGAGTGTGCTGTAAAATAAGTCTTTAAAGTGCCTCAAAATTAAATGGGCCAATTTTTTCTCGATGGATTTTCATTCTACTTATATTGGGGTAACTCCTGATATAAGTATCAATTTAGAATAAGTATGCAGTTAGCCAATATTAATTTCTAAAGTTTGGCAATTTTGAGTGATGCTCAGTCACTCAAAATTTGGCCCGAACTCATCCCAGGCCCCACTCAGTCAGAAGCTTCTGTGTAGTCTCAGTACATATGAATTGAAAGTACCTTTATATCAGAATCACACCATACAATTGATTAGTGAATAGGTTTTATGTGTTTGGTTTTGCAGCAGTTCAAACTTACCCCTTGAAACACAGGATTTCCAATGATCTGGAGGTCCAAAATTGCACCCCCCCTGAAACTTTTGAACTATAAGTCAGAAAACCAAACCAAATTGGATTTTGGAATATCCCATCAAGACCAACTTCTGCAGTAAATTTTATCAAAATCGGTGGACCCCCATTTCCAGAGTCTGGAACACTCTATCAGGAAACGACACTTAAGTGACCCATTTCCCCGCACTGGAAATGACAAAAACAAAACAAATAAATGCATCAAACGATTGTATATAGACATATAGAATAGAATATGAAAAATAAGTGCGTGTGGTACTCGTTCGTCGTCAAAGACCCGAAGGAAGAACATTACACCAATTACACAATATATAACAGTATGCTAATCACTTCGTTAAGGAGTTGAGAAACAACTCCTTAGGGACAATACAGAAATTCTTATAGTACCGTGCAGAAAACAAATATCTGCTAAACTGCGTACCGCAAATATTTTAATATTCAATGAATGACATATAACCGTACCACTAGTTTCGTCTTCTGCTTTACGGCATAAGCTATTATAAAAGACCCAAACAAGGACTGATCAAATCCAGGAGTGTGGATGAGTCGTAAGCTAAGTGAAAATATGTAGCTAGATTGTTCGCCAACTGAGCATGATACGGCAGTTTCACATAAGAAATCACGGCTCAAAATTAATAGTAGCTGTAATTGTAACAAGACGCTCAATGAGCGTACACTCGGGCTTATGACAAGGACAATGTCAGTTGCGTGAGGAGGGACCTGACAATGACTGACAGTTGCGTGACGAGGGAGACTATGTATATATGTGTCGGTGAGCATAGATAAACATCTCCGAATCGTACTTCCGTAGCACGTACTTGGAACGTCCAGTTCAGGTTCATATTCATGGTCAGACGGTTATGATATCGTCTTTGGTTTCTTCGTTATCGCAGAGGAAAGTCGAACTTCGTATATTTTAAACATCCAGTTGATTCAGACTACGGTATGATGTGACAAAGCTCGACCAATCTACTGTCTCTGCCTATACATTGAAAGATCTTGTTCGATTTATCTCGAAATCAGAAAGGAATTATCGATTAAAAATCAAAAGCTGCTTCTGTTAGATTTAAGATGTGACCTCAAGTGACCTCAAATACGTTTAAAGACGTACCACAGCGTACCTTGAAGAGTCGGAGATCTTTATCTATGCTCACCGACACAAATAGTCTCCCTCGTCACTGAGCGTCTTCTTCTGTAATAGATCCCTAAAATCTAAGAACGTTTCTATTCTCTTTCGCTTCGCTCAGCCGAATAGAAAACGTTTCATGTTTAAGTGATAACGACAATACAATGCCATCCAGCAAATCAGTGTTTATTAGTGTTCAAGTTATGAGGTAATGATGTACAATGTAGAGAGTTGATAGACCGATAACTAGTTACAAGTTAAAGAGTATATGAATAAACGAGGGCTGTTTAAATGTGTAAGTGACACGGTACAACTAGAACTAAATGAGTGGAATTGCGGGAAAAGCAAACTAAGGGACTGGCAGAAACGTAACAACAGAACTACTGACTGAAATGCACTGGAAGCGTCACGAATGTGACGAATACACTTGAATGAGTGGTATATACAGGCCCTCTGATAGGGTGCGGAAAAAAACCGGAAATTGTGCGGAAAAAAAAAGGAGATTACGCGGCAAGAAAGGCCGATTGTGCGGAAAATTACGCGATTTTTCCAAACGTTAATATAAAAAAACCCGGAAATTGTGCGAAAAAAAACCCGAAATTACGCGGCAAGAAAGGCCGATTATGCGGAAAATTACGCGATTTTTCCAAACGTTAATTTAACCTTGTTTTACTAGGTTTTAGAAGTGGAAAATCAGTTTTCAAAAAAACGTAAATTGTGCGGAAAAAAATCGGAAAGAAACGGAAATTGTGCGAAAAAACCCGGAAATTATGCGGCAAGAAATGCCGATTATGCGGATAATTATGCGATTTTTCCAAACGTTAATTTAACCTTGTTTTACTAGGTTTTAGAAGTGGAAAATCACTTAAATGCTGTCCAACACAATTACAACGCAACCCCTTTCACCACTGCTTGTTTATTTAGAATAGCAACCTAAACACCAGCAGTTTCTGCTTGCACACATTCAATAAGTATATAGTAGTACATGTACATGTACCGCAATATTTCATTCTGGTGTACATATATAACATGATAAAGATATATAAGGATGCACTTTAGCTGTCTTTTTTTCTCTGTGTTAATCTTGCCATTTATGTTCAGCTCGTTTATATTCAGTTAAGAATTGCAAATATGTAAACACTCAAACACTCAATTACGACAAACTATCATGCAGTTATTGCAGACTTGAATTAAGGACCCTTTCTGCTTTTCTTTAACCACTGGTACACTTGTTCCACTTCACTCAATTGTGGAAGAGTAAAAGGGCCAACACCCACAACAGCAACAGGGCCATAAAACACGCACGAACTGTGACATCTATCAATGTCATCACGTCTTGGCCAGGCGAACACTTTTGCTCCACTGCAAACTGTAGAGTGCAGGAATTTGAAATCGACGAAATCTGCACCATCATAACTTCCTAGGGCTCGGCCAAAGTAGTACGTCTTCTGATATTCTACAGCGTAGTATCTATCCTGTTGAACAAAAGGGCGAGTAAAACTGTGCAGCTCTTTCTCATGCAACTCCAAGATCATGTGACGCCTGAAGTTATGGCTATCGCTGTATGGAACTGGAGATTGCAGTAAGCATCTGGCATACAAGCATATAAACAAACCACAGTCGAAGCTGTTTAGCTGTTGTGGGATATCCTTCGGAGTGTTTGTGTAAAAGCGCCACTGCTTTTTGTCAAGGCTGCTGTCAACGTCCTCTAACAACTTCCACATCTTTTGGATGGCATTCTCTGCTGATGGCTTTGTAAATGACCCTGCTAAGCTGTCCAAAACTAGAATTTCTTTTTCTTTTGGAAGAACAACAAGAAGGAACCAATGCTTGCTTTGGCCAGGGTTACATGGAACCAGAACAACGTCTTGCTCCATCAGAGGGGCTTTCCCCTTCAGCAGATCTTGAGTTGACATCCTGCCTGCAGGCCCCTTCTCGAATGCCTCCCACCCCAGACTTTCTGCTTGCACACCTTTGGAAGAACCTGTGCTTGTAATGATATCGAAGTAGGCCTCAATGACAAAGTTAGTCAGGTATTTATCTTCGTCGCGTGGTTTGCAACCATGAAGACCTTGAAGATCTTTTTCATCAAGCACACTGCTGCCTTTGAACCTAACTGAACCATCGAGCAAACAATTCAGGAGGGGTTCTTTCTGCTCTGGGAAAAACACAAGTTGTTTGTGCGTTGAATCTGGTGGCTGTATTCTTGAGCAGTCCATAATGCACGTCTGTGGCTGGTAACACCCTGGGTGAATGCTGAGTGTTATCAGCCGTGGACTGATCACTGCCAATCTCTGTACTTCTTTCATCTGTTGGTTTCACATTAAGAAACGTACGAAGAGAGGCTCTGAAAAGCTTTCCCCGGTCTGCCGATTTGACACTTTTTTTTACACTAATTTTCTTCCTTTTGTGGGGCTGACTGGAATCTGCGGCATCGCTTTTGGTTCTTTTTCGTACTTTCTCTGTACTTAAATAAGGCTTAGGTGTAGGTTGCTGGCGTCTTTCTTGAGCAACCTTGAACAATCTTGGAAACTCTTTTGGAGTGTCTCTTGGCACTGGCTTCTCTTTTGGAGTGTCTCTTGGCACTGGCTTCTCTATTGGAGTGTCTCTTGGCACTGGCTTCTCTTTTGGAGTGTCTCTTGGCACTGGCTTCTCTTTTGGAGTGTCTCTTGGCACTGGCTTCTCTTTTGGAGTGTCTCTTGGCACTGGCTTCTCTTTTGGAGTGTCTCTTGGCACTGGCTTCTCTTTTGGAGTGACTTTGTCAGCCATGTTTGTCGTTTCAGGACGTGTGGTAGTTGGTTTGCTCTGCTGTTCCCTTTCTTGCTGAATCGAAGACTTCACTCGAAGATTCCAATTTAGGAAATGGAATGCTTTAATTGAGCTTTCATCTAGAGATCTTCGTTTCTCACCAAGAATTTCTTTGTAGGCAGAAAACGATCGTTCTACATCGTAAGAGCCGATGGTAGTTGTACAATAGCATGATGCCAAATTGTAGAGCTCAGGTAGATTGCTTGCCTTTGATTTCCAAAAAAACAACTTCAGGTCCACCTTTCCATCCGTGCTGTTCTTAACAGCCAAAGGACCCAGGATGTTGACATAAAGTTCCCACTCATTCCTTGAAACTTCTTCAAATCCAGGGATGCTATCTATGGAATCAAAGTTGAGATCCACATCAATAAGATTTCTCGGATCTAGGACTTGAATCTGATCTAGAAACTTTGAAGCTGGCTGTGCCCCATCCACAACATACTTGCTAAGTTTCTTATGAGCAGCGAGAAAAGCTGAACTGAAGAGACACAACAATTCTTTCTTCTCGTGGCTGCTGAAATTGAAGTCCCCTTTGAAACAATATCCAAGATCTTCTTCCTCCAGGGAAGTGTTCACATGAAGGTAGTTTAATAAATTCTCCATTTGTTTATGTGCCTGAGTGACGTTTGGCATTCTCTCCTGAAAATAATTCAGGAAAATCATGAAAGTGAGTGCCTTGACTTTCAGAAAGGCAAGTTGTGCGTGAAGGTTCTTCATAAAACGTTGGTCTTGGTACATTTCTTCTAATCGTAGGAGGGAATTACTAGCAGCATTTCGTCCCCGACTAAGTTCTTCTTGAACAAAATCTTCGAAGAGGAAACAGTAATCAGCATGGTAAAGAACAGAGTCAAACCAGGCACTCCAGCTTTTGGTTGTTGGGTTCGGTGGCATAACGACACTGTCTTCTGAATTAAGAGCCCCTTTTAGGAAATTCAGAAATCTGCTTTTCCTTCCACTGGGAACGAAGAAGAGATTACGGAAACACTTCACAAACTCAGTGACCTCTTTGAAGCTCTTTTTAAAATCAGAGGCTGCAAGATTTACTATGTGGCTGTGGCAGGTGATGTGAATGCAAAAAGGAAATAAGCAGGATAATGTGTCACAAAATGCCTTTTTCATGTATGCCACGTTGTCGGAGTTAAAAACGCGGACATTGTCATAGTCTATGCCGTATTCATGCACAGTTTTCACAACCGCCCGAGACACTGTTCTGTTGTTGGTTTCATGTAAAAAAGCGGAGTCGAGTAAATATGCAACAGAGTTCCCATTGGGTGAAAGTTCGTCGAAATCGAGTAAAACAGCCATTACATCAAGCACACATCTGCCTTCTGTGTCACTCAGCTCGTCCACAATCAAAGCCACTTGTTTGTTTTTTATCATCTCTTTCAGCTCATCCTTTTCAGCCTGATACACATCAAAGAGATAATAATCTCGTAACTGTGAACATTTAGGAATGGCTCCGCCATTTTTAACTCGAGATTGAAGAAATTTTCTCACATGCGGGTTATCAGACTTGTTCAGCGGAATGTTTGCAGCAGCACATACACCAATCCACTCGTGGCAAATTCTAACTTTCTCAACTTGTGCATCTGTTTTGCAGTTTAAAGCTGTTATAAGGGTTTGCTGCTTGCCACTTTTGTTTTTCTCCACTTTCTCTTTGTGTGAGACAGCTCTAAGATGTCTCTCCACTACAGACTTTCGTAAGTGATCAATCACAACATTGCACGCCGAGCAGAACAGCAGGCCATCATCAGCGTGAAATGTGCCTACAATACAATAACCTTTATTTTAACTCGAAATTAGGTATCAAATACATAATTACTCGTGCCCAGGCCTTTGGCCGGCACAAGTTGAAAAACACAGCCCGTATTTTTTGTTTGTTTGTTTTACTGGGAAGAGAGATTACATATCGCAAACCAATCAGGAAGCAACGGAGGTCAAAGAGAAAGTTCAGCTGTCAAATTCACTCACGTAAAGATCTTTATTGCACGATCTAAGCCTACGAGCACGAATGTAGGGAGCAAGTAGTAGATACAAGAATAATACACTATATGTATAGTAAAGATCTCAAGCAGGTCTTTATTGCACAATCTAAGCCTACGAGCACGAATGTAGGGAGCACGTAGTAGATACAAGAATAATACACTATATGTATAGTAAAGATCTCAAGCAGGTCTTTATTGCACGATCTAAGCCTACGAGCACGAATGTAGGGAGCAAGTAGTAGATACAAGAATAATACACTATATGTATAGTAAAGATATCAAGCAGGTCTTTATTGCACGATCTAAGTCTACGAGCACGAATGTACGGAGCAAGTAGTAGATACAAGAATAATACACTATATGTATTTTAATGTAATTTAATTCGATTAAAACTGTTCAAGGTTTTAGCACTTTCTGAATTAATTGATTGATTAATTATATTACGATGCGCGTGTGATTGGTTGCTAGGATATGATTGACAGCGAATATATATATTTTTTGGTATTTGGCTTTCAAATACCATGCGGATATTCTTCGATTTATCAAGGAAATTCAATGTTGAAAGAAAAACATTCAAAATCCATAAATCATAAATAAATTATACCCTTTTAGGTATTACGTTGTCAGAAGACGATTACGAATGGTTTCTAGAGGCTCATGAGGATACCAAACACCGGTGTGAAATTATCCTCTTTCAATATATTAAATGTATCTCAATTTTTTTAAACAAATACTATCATTTTTGGATTGTCCTTGCTTTAAACATTTATTTCCCAAAGTTTTAAGCTTGTAGACCATTCCATGACAGAATAATACTAAAATACGTATTATAAACATGTCATCGACCATTGTGACGTATTTTGCAGTCTAAAATGGTGAAATCAAAAAAACAATCAACTGTTCGCGCCGTTATTTCTTGGTTGGCAGCACTTTGACTCGAGAGTCAGCTGTTGTTTTTGTGCTTTATAATGACAAAATGACTGAAAACCCTAACGAAGAAGCAATTTCACAGTCTTCTCAGCTAGAAGAGGACTTACAGAAACTCGAAGAAGAATCCATGCTCCAAAAACACGAGGAGACAAATTAAACTTTGTGGGGAATTAATGAAAAAGTTCAGTGACTGCACGGTGCGCCGTGCAGTCACTTCAAAAATCAAAAATTTCGATTTTTGAAAATTCATATCTTCGCAATTTGTGAAGCGATCTTTTCCAAACTTCACATGTTTACTAATTTCAACGAGCTCTTTCCAGGTATGATAATATATATTTTTTCCTATGTCTCCTATAAGTTTTAATATTACATGTCCTTTTACTTTAATACAGAATTGAGCAGCATTCTTCGCACATTTTATGCAGAGTTTAAGACAAACCAGAAGAAGGATCTCACACCAATTTAGTGCCTTGACCGGTATCACAGCTGCAATAGACCGTAGTAGCTCCATTCCCGGCGGCGAATTTGATTTGATTGAATGTAAGTTTGTCTTCGTCGAGCGAAACCCGCTCACTTCAGTTCAGGCAAATTAAACTTCCAGTTCAGTGATTGTTCAATTGTTTTAACACTTCTAAATGACTATTTCTTTGCTGTTGATGGAATTATGCTATTTTTTCTTTCAAGAAAACTTAATTTTTAAAGCTTAATTAAGCTTACTTATGAATTCATGTAGTTTACGACACCGAGTTCGTGGAATCTTTTGAAAAACGTGCAGCAGTGAGTTTACCTGTGGGGTATTTTCTTGCCCTCTCTTTTGCAGTGATGTTCACTGCAAGGTGCGATCTTTTTTTCTCATCTGGTTTGGAAGCCACTTTCAGCACAAACTTATCCATGTCTTTTAAAACATGGCCAGCCGCGTCGTTTTACTTACACCAAGCGACCGAATGGCATATAAAGTAGGCCAAATTCAGAAACATAACCCCCCTCCCCCTATAATCCTGACTTCCCCCTCCCCCCCCTCCCCCATTCGCGATGATTTGTAGCCGCAAGAAAAAAAGCCCAATGTTTAACCCGGCCTGCCACAGGAAGACCGCCGTAACTAGTGCCAGGCCTCCAAGGCATTCCACGCATAGAACGCCTAGATGATATTTACACATTCGTGTTGCAGAAAGAACGGGATTGTTGAGGATTGTTGAGGGGATTGTGAGGTGTTTTCAAAGGTAAAAACTCTGAAATAACGTTCAACTGTCAATGAAAGTTTAAATAAAGCGAATATTTGCTTTGGATTTGTTCATATTGTGCTATTTTTCATGAATTACGCGGACATCGGTGAATTACGCGATCGGATGCGATTTGAGGCCAATTGTGCGAAATCGCACCATCGCGTAATATCAGAGGGCCTGTATATAAGACTAATAGTGGTCCCATGGGCGACACGCTGCATATATAGCAGTGGGCATGCCTTAAGCACAGCAACATGAAAAACATTTTGATTTCGATTGTATTTTTGCCGTTTACTGACCTGTTTTGAGCGTGGAAATTCTGTTTTAAATAGCGCTACGCGGCGGTTCTAAAATTAGGTCGCGTAATAGATGTATGACTCACACAAGGATCACACAACTGTAATCGTACTGAATTTTTCAAACGTGGAATAAAAATAAACATCCATCGTGAGTTACTGAAAATAACTCGACTGGTTCGATTGTTTGCATGACTTCTGTACATATAGCTTTCTGTCGTAATAAATCCCTAAAATCTAAGGACGTTTTGATTTCGATTGTATTTTTGCCGTTCACTGAGCTGTTTTGAGCGTGGAAATTCTGTTCTAAATAGCGCTACGCGGCGGTTCTAAAATTAGGTCGCGTAATAGATGTATGACTCACACAAGGATCACACAACTGTAATCGTACTGAATTTTTCAAACGTGGAATAAAATAAACATCCATCGTGAGTTACTGAAAATAACTCGACTGGTTCGATTGTTTGCATGACTTCTGTACATATAGCTTTCTGTCGTAATAGATCCCTAAAATCTAAGGACGTTTTGATTTCGATTGTATTTTTGCCGTTCACTGACCTGTTTTGAGTGTGGAAATTCTGTTCTAAATAGCGCTACGCGGCGGTTCTAAAATTAGGTCGCGTAATAGATGTATGACTCACACAAGGATCACACAACTGTAATCGTACTGAATTTTTCAAACGTGGAATAAAATAAACATCCATCGTGAGTTACTGAAACTAATTCGACTGGCTCGATTGTTTGCATGACTTCTGTACATATAGCTTTCTGTCAATAGATGTAGTTACATCGCTGGTCGTGAGTTTAAAAATAAACATCCATCATGAGTTATTGAAAATAACTCGACTGGCTCGACTGTTTGCATGACTTCTGTACATATAGCTTTCTGTCAATAGATGTAGTTATACATCGCTGGTCGTGAGTTCAATTATAAATACTCAAGGACATAACTGTACATGATCCAGCACGAGCTTCTAGTCCTTCTACCACTTCTAGTCGTCGAACGATGAACTAGAATCCTGACCTTTAATAGCTTGAAGATCTACAGCTGCTTTCAAAACTAAGAATCAAATCTACTTGAGTAGAAAAAAACCTCTGCTCGCAGGGTACTTATCTGCTGAGTAATCTTGAAACTCGATACGATCAAATACTTCGAATTCTTTCTTCATTCTTCACATTTTTTCTTCATTCCGTAACCAAACAAAAAATAATAATAAAAAGAAAGCCCATTTTATTACTCGGGCTTCCTTCGGAAGGGCCCGAGTAACAAGACGCTCAATGAGCGTACACTCGGGCATTGAGAATGAGAATGACAGTAGCGTGACGAGAGAGACTAGTGTGTCGGTGAGCATAGATCACGGGCAACAGGTCATGTAGAGTCAGTACTTCAAGTTGTGATATACATGCTTGGCTAAGCAGTACTCGGTAGAGTTCACATTTAAGTCAACATTAGAGTTCACTTGTATTATAGTTTTTGAGTTCATTTGATTTGCTTTTGACTTTGAGTTCATTTGATTACCTTTTGACTTTGAGTTCATTTTGATGAGTTCGTGTACCAGCCCTTTCGAAAATGCTCAACATCTTTTAGAGTGGGCCCACGAATCGGCGTATGCGTTTGTATGTGAGAGCGTATTTAAAGGGGACTGATGAATGGCTTGCCTAATATACAACAAGATGCTCAATGAGCGTATACTTGGGAATTATGACAATGAGAATGACATTTGCATGACGAGGGAGACTATATATATGTCGGTGAGCATAGATAAAGATCTTCCACTCATCGGGGTTCGTCAGAAGTACGTACCTCGGACGACTTGAAGTTGCATAGTTATGGTCCGATGGTTCTGATAACGTCTTTCGATTGTTCGTTGTATTAAATGAAGGCGCGTTTGTTTTTGTTAATGACATTCTATTTCTTATGCATAGAATGTCCAGGCCGAAGTTGAGGAAAATCGGTCAAACAATTAATTCATTCAGACTATGATCTCACGAACCTCAATTACCCTTGGTGCAATTGCAATGATGTGACAAAGCTCGACCAAGCTGCTGTCTCTTTGCCTACTACTCGATTGGGCATTATGACAATGACAAAAAAATATTTTATTACTCGGGCTCGAGTAATCAGTGGTTATTGTATCTAAATGTAAACAAACCCGGACAAACCATCGAGCGTGCCGGTTTTACTACACGATTCATTTTATTATTTACAGTATTTCGATTATTATTTAAAAATAACTTAATACAGTAACTTATTTTCTCTTTAATATTTTATAATATTAGTTCTTGGATCCAGAGATTTTGCCTCACACCACAAAAATACACAAGCCTTTATACGAACAGAATTTAGTTTCACCCAATGATATGATTGAACCAGCACAGTCCACAGTCGGAACGGCATCTCTTTTTAGAATTGGCCTCAACTTCTTTGATGGATCGATGTTGATGCTGGTATCCCTTTCATAAACAACTCTCAAGGTGTACAGAACACGTTCAGCACAGACGTTTAGGTGGGCACGAAATTTGCTCTGTCTTTGGAGAGTTCAAGAACAGTCAAGAGTCCAAGAACGCCTCAATTCTCATCCTTTATAGGGAATACATATGTGCATCGACACACTACGTGACTATTATTCGTGCAGCTTGTGTTGTTGGGCACTCCCGCCACGATATTACTAATATTTACCTCCTCGCTTCGCGCCGCTCTCCTTCACTACACTGGCATCGGTCATTTTCTACAACACGGTACAACTGATTACCAATACGTCCTGGATTTGATCAGTCCTTGTTTGGGTCTTTTATAATAGCTTATGCAGAAGACGAAATCGCACTAGTAGCTACTAGTAGTACTTCATTGAAGTGAAATTACGCTCGTGGCCGCCTAAATTGATCGTTAATTCTTCGCTTAATTCTTCAGTCAGTTTTACTTCTGTTGTCAATCCTTCGACTATAATGGACTGTTCAATGATAGTTTCGTCCATAAAAAGCATTTTCAAGTGATAGCTTTTTTTACGGCGACAAGAGTCTTTCAAAAAAATCGTCACTAATCCTGTGGAATCCTGTGTGTTTACGCTGAAAAAGTATTATGCAAATTATTGTGTACAATCACATACGTCATTTCTGTGACGTCACAGCATTTGGCCGAGCGGTAAATGTCGCACTCAAAATGGCATATTCAATCGTGAATATCTCGAAACATATTGAACCGAATTCAAAAAATATTTTTTTCTCTTAAAAGTAATACAAAAGTCTAACAATTTATGAAATAACAATTTTCACTGCATATACACTTTAATTGAATCAACAATATGGGTTTTCAGGATTTACCTGCACAAGTTCACTAACAATGAACGAGACATTTAAATACTGCACGTGCGTAGCCGAGTGTAGTATGAGAAAATTTCGAGTTCTTTGTTAGTGAACGAGTGAAGGTAAAGTACCGATAACTCACGAGCAACGAGAGCGTAACATTTTTATTATTCAATTTGAATACATTGCTGAGGCAAGCTAATACTGTCAGTACGACATTTATTGACGTCGATCATTAGACTCAAGTCACTCAAAGTGATAGTTTATTAAGGTGATTCCCTTAAAATAGAAGCAAATCCTAGAATTTTTTATAACTTGGCATGGTGATACATTACGGTATGGAGTTTCAAAAAATGCACTAAAAACAGGGGGTCACGGCGCTCATTTTTGCGCTACACTGCTTTGAAATTATGGTATTTTAGGTCTTTCAGTCGAGTCTCGCGTGACATCGGGATCGGGTAAATAATTTTCCACAACTTAAAAGACAAACTATTAATAATGAACTAAAGTGTTTGCTATAGCGTTTCTCTAGCCTACCGTCTGATAGTAAGAAAATGCTCGAATGTTGCATAGTTGTCGAAAAATAGAACAAAAAACACAGATGTTCGAACCACCGAGAGGGTCTAAAAATCGATACTCCGTATGCTTTCATTCATTTTTTTCAATGTTTGAAATCCTAACTTTTTTTAATACTTTGCTATATACTAGAGAACTATAGTGTGATGAAAGTTATTGAATAAAAAATGGGGGTCACCGTGCTCGTTTTCGATTTATTTTGAGAAAACTTCAGTTACACTTGAAATATTTAACGATTTCCAATGGTCTCCAATGTGCGCGAGCTCGATGGCGTAAGTTAGCGCGCGCTCGTCAACTAAAATTTTATTCAGAATCGTGCGCAATAGAGCGTGCGCAATGATAATAATAATAATAATAATGTTTATTGCAATGCAATTCAAGGGAATCACCTTAAGGTGACTCCAACATAATTGCGAGTGCATTTTGTAATATTTTTAACTCGCTTGTATCGCGTCAAAAACACTCGGATATTTCTGCATTTAACACATGTAATAACTCAAACATGTAGGCTTTTAAGGGTGTATTCAACATTTTATTTTTCAGTCGCGTTTGCCGTTACGGGCCGATTTTCTAACAGTGGTTTTTCATAATATTGTCCTCCTGTTCGTTCAAAAATCGTACGATTTCTACGAAACTTCAGATTCTTGTTAAATAGATTGTCATAATTTTGTCAGCCGGGTTTAAAAAAAATCTCTCGACTGCAAGTTACGCGGCATTATTTTTATGGTCAGTTTTTAGGCCGCGCAACTTGCAGTCGAGAGATTTTTTTTAAACCCGGCTGACAAAATTATGACAATCTATTTAACAAGAATCTGATGTTTAAAAAATCACAGAATGCACTCGCAATTATGTTGGAGTCACCTTAAATGACAATTAGTGTTAACAATGCAAAAAAATAACGGAAAAGTACAATAATATGAGAACAATGAAGATTATAAAAGGTTTGTAATACGGTGGTGTAAAAGCCATGGTGTAAAGAATTTACACCACGACTTTTACACCAAGATCATGACGTTGCCACGGTTGTCACGTCATCACCACACGTCACGTGGTACAAATCAACCAACCAGAAGATCGGAATTTTTACAATGTATGAAAATTGAATAATAAGATACAATACATGGTACAACAAGGTGCCACACAATGGCGAACAAGCATATAGTAAGCGTGGAAGTCTGGTACGTAGGTTAAATGAAGCGCCATTTTGAGAAACATGAGGTCATGTTCTTGTTGGTACAAAAATCGAAGTTACACAGCAGAAAATCGTTCAAAATCAAATTGGATTTACTTGAAAGTGTGATACATTTTGTAGGACTTACATGATTTGCAAAGTAAAGACTTCAAGATGCTGGAAACACGTCGAGAACGGTAAGAATCAGATATCAGATTTAATCTTATGCTATATAGATATGTGCCCCCAAATAGGGTATGGTTTCTGAACCTCCAGATCCTTTTAAAAATTGGGTACCATATCTTGATTTTTCACCATAAAATAAAATATTCAATCTTTAAATTGGGCAAACTTTTGGGGGGGGGGGGGGGGGGGGGGGGGGGGGGGGGTTGGGGGTTGGGGGGAGGGTTACTCCCATATATATCTGCTCTATAGATATGTGCCCCCAAATAGGGTATGGTTTTTGAACCTCCAGATCCTTAAATTGGGTACCGTATTTTGATTTTTCACCATAAAATAAAATATTCAATCTTTAAATTGGGGAAACGTTTTTTTATTTGGACTAAAAAATCCGCTTAGCATAACAGCCAGCGTATGCACTTCTGATATTAGCGATTTCCAAAGGAATACTATTAACTTTTTCTTTATAATAATAATAATAATAATAAATTTAATCTTTAAAGAGGAAAGCCTAGATCACAGATGTGGTTTTCACTAGGGTCCTAACATAAATATATAATATTGGTTCAAAAATTAAATTCCTAATCTAAGATATATACAATA
Organism: Actinostola sp. cb2023; assembly: GCA_033675265.1. NCBI lineage: Eukaryota > Metazoa > Cnidaria > Anthozoa > Actiniaria > Actinostolidae > Actinostola > Actinostola sp. cb2023. The sequence continues at coordinate 57,788 of JAUJYZ010000582.1, forward strand.
TAAATACAAAATATCCTATAAAAGTCCTATAAAAACTAATTAAATTCTTTCAATACGGCTTTCTTGAAAATACTCAAAACCTTAGTATTCCTTGTACTTTCACTAAGTTGATTCCAGTCATCAGCTGCTCGTGAGACCATGCTATAATGGCCCAACTTACGATTGCTCTTAAGCTTACGAATATTGTTCCTTGACCTTGTGTTATAGCTTGATAGTCCTTATTAAATTTGATATTAAAGTCACAGTCAATGTTATTGTTCAAGCATTTATATAAAAATATGCAACGATGGACTTTGCGTCTGTGTTCCAGCGTCTTCCAGTGGAGCACTTCCAAAGCTTCTGTGCTTGAGCTGTAATAAGGACGATCCAAGATCTCCTTAGCTGGTTTATTCTGGAGGATTTGAAGATTCTGCATTAGGGTTGAATTACCACGGTCCCCCCAAACTAAGTCACAATAGTCAAATAGTGGTAGTACCAGCCTATAATAGAATAGCTTTCTTGCTTGATGTGAGAGAAACACTTTAATTATTTGAAATAAAGATAGTTTCTTGATGACTTTGGTATATATGTAATGGATGTGATCATCCCAGCACAAAGTTTTACTGATCATGACCCCAAGGTATTTAAAGGACTCAACAGCTTCCAAAGTATGGGGCAATGTGGTGTCTATGTTTTTGAGCTTCAGCGAGCTACCAATCATCATAGATTTAGATTTGCCAATGTTTAGCGTAAGATGATTCAAAGCCAGCCAATTAGTAACACTCTCAAGATCAGCATTAATTGATTGACGCAGAGTGTTTATGTTTTTAGAGGAGTAATAGAGGACTGTATCTGCATACAAGGTGATATCCATGAATTTTTAAATTAAAGTACATCCGGCAAGTCATTGACGTTAATTAAAAACAATAACGGGCCAAGGAACCCCAGTATTGGGTTAATACTGACCCAACAAAATCACATTATTGGGTTAATACTGACCCAACAAAACCCCAGTATTGGGTTAATACTGACCCAACAAAACCCCAGCATCGCTTTTGTTGAGGATATATTTGCTGTCAAAGTTCATTAATGTGTTTTTTAGCGATTTACACATAAATCATCAAATAACTTTTAAACGAGGCAACGCATCAAATATCGGAGACACGGTATTTTTGAACAAAGTGTGCCCATTACAATGGCACTTTCCGTTTAGAAATCGATTGAATTCCCGCGTGCAAAATTATCTTTGAACAAGGCCGGTCGAATTTTCTAAAATGTGCAATAACAATTTTTTTTTACAAAATAGGAAATAATTTCCAGCATAGTTAGAATCTGCATTTATTCAGCTTTAAGAAAATGTATACTTTTATACATTTTGGACGAGTGGTTAGTGCGCTACGCGGCTTTCAGTGAACATTGGTCACGAAGGTACCCTGGTACCTCAAGACGGAGATAAGTGCAATTTTTTATATGAGTAAACTCAATAAAATGATAGAACAATTGGTAACCTGTTCTTTTCTTTAAAAAAATATATGATATCCTCGAGTTGGATGCTAAAAATAGATGTGACGTAACACAGATCCTTAGGCTGGTACAATAACAAATCATTGGATACTAAAAATAGATTGTCAACAAAAGGTATATTTTAGAACAATAGGCTCCATTGGCATACAATAGGGATACAATAGGCCGCGGCCCGTAACGCAATGACGTCACCTCGCTTCGCTCGTACCGCAGAGGACGACAATAGGTGGTACTGACGGTTGGTACCGCAATGGCGTCCACCCTCCGAGGGGGCTTGCTTCGATGGTACAGGTACGTACCGCCATGGCTGAGGGGATTTGTACCGGTGGTACCAGGGACCACAAGCTGCGCTTATACCGGTACGAGGGGATTTGCTCCGGTGATACCGGTATGAGGGGACTTGCTTCGCTGATACCAATATGAGAGGGGATTTAAACCGATGATACCGGTATATACCGTGGCGCAGAACCGCATATCTACTCAGATTCCGTTTTCGTACCTCAAACATTGCCTATATTCCAACGTTCCGTTCATGGCGCTCAGTATACCTGTTTAAAACCAAATTTGAAAAATAAGAAAAGACCAAGAAACGTTTATTACGGTTGCTGAATGTCGTTGTTGTAGTGCTAGAGGTGAAGACAGACCGACTGTTCAAATTTGGCTTATAATTTAGCCGAAACTTTTCAGTCGTCAAGCGGGATTTTAAAAACTGCAAATTTCTCCTAAAATAAAAATCGCTGGAACTTTATAGTATTTTTCCCTAAAATAGGTAATCGAAAGGAATGATATGGTGAAAGAAAATTAAATTCGATTTTTTTAGTTTTCCGGCGATTCTCGGTTTTTACTGACATCCGCTCTTAAGCCTCTTATATGCCTTGCCTGTCTCAATATCTAAATTTGACAATTTTGCAGCTGCACCTGCAGGATTTGCGACCTGTTCCAACTTTATGTAATGCAGCGCCGTCTTGCTACTCCTCCAGCCCACATGGTCCATGGTTTCATGTAGGCTAAGACCAGCCAGCGCTAAAGAAACCGCAGTACCGCTACGAAAGCCATGCAGAGTAATATGCTTACTGGATAATTCGTGACCCAGTGACGAATTATACAAGCTAAGTCTAGCTTGGGCTGCAGAAGAATCAAGACTATCAGAAGATATGGACATATCAGAAGATATGGTAAGGATGCCCACGATGCAATCTTTGGCTTTGGCACATGGAAGCATTGTTTCTCAGAATCCACTATAAAGCCTATTAAATATTACAGCGAGGTGGTTGGGATCAATACAGATTTACTTATGCCGATGGTATAACCCAGATCAACAAGAACCACTAAGACACACCATAAAGCGGCTGTTGCTGCATCACGTCTATATTGTTCCTGTTTGGACTCTGGGAGGATCGACCACGGTCCCGAGCCTGTCAGAATTTCACCATGTAAGCGATCATCGATATACAAAAAAAAAACCACGGTATCCCTTGCATTCTAAAGAATCCAGTGGCCACTGCCCTAAATTTTGTGTGGTAAATATATGGGGAAAACTACCAACCAAATGGAAGGGTAGTACAAATACATTCGTTTGGGAGCACGACGAGGGTAATACATGATCATATCCAGAATTATCATCGCACTTGGTAATGAAGGACCCTTTTTACACATATTTCGGAACATCGGCCAATTTATCTAGCAAGAACGGTATATCCCTCATCCAAAGATTCAGAAATCTAGCATCTAAACAAAGCCTCGGCTTTGTCGGCTCTACCGTAAGGGGCAACACCAGATGTGGTGAATTATCTCTATCAACTTTATCCCAAAGACGGATGGCTCAAGAGGTGACACGATTTAGTATCTCTTGGGAGACGAACTGTGAGAACTTCTTACACGACCCATGGTTTGAAAACCGCATTTCAGGTGGGAGAACGGGGCTATAATGAGATCTATTATAGCTACCCCTAAAGGGTTGGCTAAAACGCATAATGTGCACTTTATTCCGGATCCAATCCATAATTGAAGGGGCTAAAGGGTGATCTTTTAGAATAGACTCCCAAGCTTCAGGATTCCTGTGAACACCTCCCGCAACGAACTTATGTGGGTCCCTGAGTGTAATACTCTGGAGATCTGGAACAGACTAGTTCATATTTTTGTTGTCAAAAATTTGGACCTTTCGGTTGTTACGTGATTTCGGCTCGATCAGTTTCCTTCTTACGTCAGAACATTACTAGGGACTTCAAAAGGCCATTAACGAAGTTTAAAAAAAATCGTACGAGGGAAAAACGCTTGGCAGCAGTTTTAGTGAAAATAGTGTCGTTTGAATATAGGCTGGCATTCACAAACACGGCTTACAATGATAATTTTGAATACACCGTCCAAAGTCAGAATAGTTGAATTAGTAATTGTGTTAAGGTGGTTCCAGCATAATGAATGACCGGTTTGCCGTATTTTTTAACTCGCTCGCTCCGCGTCAATATTGCTTGGATTTTATTATGCTTAACACAAATACTAATTCAACTATTCTGCTTTTGGAAGGTTTATTCAAAATTATCATTGTAAGCCGCGTTTGTGAATGCCAGCTGATAATCAAACGACACACTATTTTCACTAAACCTGCTGCCAAGCATTATTCCCTCGTACGATTTTTTTTTTTAAACTTCGTGAACGACCTTTTAAGGTCCCTAGTAATGTTCTGACGAGGTAAGAAGGAAATTGATCGAGCCGAAATCACCAATTCATATTTTTGTTGTCAAAATTTGGACAAATCGGTTGTTACGTGATTTCGGCTCGAACAATATTTTCCTTAACTCGTCAGAACATTACTAGGGACCTTAAAAGGCCGTTCACGAAGTTTAAAAAAAATCGTACGAGGGAATAACGCTTGGCAGCAGTTTTAGTGAAAATAGTGTCGTTTGAATATCAGCTGGCATTCACAAACACGGCTTACAATGATAATTTTGAATACACCGTCGAAAGGCAGAATAGTTGAATTAGTATTTGTGTTACGCACAATAAAATCCAAGCAATATTGACGCGGAGCGAGCGAGTTAAAAAATACGGCAAACCGGTCATTCATTATGCGGGAACCACCTTAAGCACAATAAAATCCAAGCAATATTGACGCGGAGCGAGCGAGTTAAAAAATACGGCAAACCGGTCATGCATTATGCGGGAACCACCTTAAGCTAACATATATTGTAAAACTAGTAGTTTGGGAGTTTTGAGTACCAAAGTTTATACTTTGTATTTTCAATAGACTTTTGCTATGCTAATTATATAATTTCGTGCGCTCTGAGACAATACTAGGCGTTAACAAAGATTTTACACAATTTGTAAATGTTTGAAAGAAATAATGAACCAAATAATGAAATCAATGAAACAAAAGCCGGTGGAATGATTGCAAACCATGATTTTCAGAGTGGAATGTTACAATTATAATTCTAAAACTCGTTAATAATTCATGAGCTATTAGGCCAATGGGAGCTGGCCATTTGGTCAGATGCATGGACCTTTATACCCCCATACAGACCTGCCAGGTTTTAGTTATAGAACTGATTAATAAAACATGAGTGTTCTATCACTTTTAGTTATAACACTCATGCATAAACATGAGTGTTATAACTAAAAGTGATAGAACACTCACTACCTGAAACACAGGCCTGTATGCAAAGGTCTCAGTTTTAGTATCGCATCACTGACCTTCACATAGGCAATTTTGGAATGTAATATTACTAGGTTCCTAATGACAGCTACTGTAAGCGACAGAGATATAAATAGATTAGACTAACGCATGCGCATAGAGTTTTAGATTCACACGTGCGGTGAGTATGTTGAGTTGGTGAGAGAGAGTGCCGTCAATGACGAATATATGTTCAAAAGCCGAGAAATTCACCCGGAAACAAATTCGGTAAGATGATTGAAGATTACAGATGATTTTAGTATAGATTTAGCCTAATTCAGATATGTATTTAATTGTTTTTTTAGTGAACCATACGGGATCATAACATACCAATGAACATGTCAGTGTAATTATCGTCTGTAATGCGTTCACGATGGAAGAAGAATAAATTGAATCGAACAAACAATGTAGTGAGTACGGGTTACGACCGGGGTAGCCTTGTAGTTCACGAATTTCACCGAATCCCACGATGACATACAACTTGGTAGACAGTTTGGCGGCATCGGCAGACTCAACGAGACGATGAATATTGATGAAGAAACTCGACACAGGAAGCCCAGTGCTTATGTGAACTCGGACGGCGCTAGAGGAGAAAGAGCACAAGCGCTGAAAAGATCAAGATCTGGCTATATAGGTCAGTTGACTAAGTACTATAAAGAATTGCAAAACACGATGAGATATTCTGAGAATTATTATGACATTGATAACATTTTGAAGATTAAAGAGAAAATATCGACTACATTTGCAAGTTTTGAAGAATGCCATAGAGAGTGCATGAAGTACTTAGATAAACAAAACGAATTAGAAGAGATCACAAGAGTCTATTCTAAAGAATTACAAGCGAAGCGTGACATGGAACAGGAAATTGAAACATGGATCGCTAATACGAAAGAAAAAACATTGCCAACTTTTGGATTCCCCACTATAGAGCCATTAGACTCGGTGAGCCAACAAGGTTCACATGGAAGTGGGGGAGGCCAGTCATTGTACCAAATCGACCACGGCCTCGAAGTTAAAATTGAAAGCACAGGCCAAACAGGCAGTAGCCCAACTCAAGTTGAAACAACTTAAAGAAGAACAAGCATTACAAGAAAATATTGATGAAACAACGATGAGGATGAAGTTAAATGAATCAATGAAACTGAATAAGATGAAACGACATCAGATGCTCCTCAAAGCACAACATGAAGCAGATCAAGTAAAAGCCGAATTGCAAATCTATGATAATGCTGATAAGATTGAACAAGATGAAAGTTACGAGGATCAGCGAGTATTTTACCGATATCCCTTCCGGGATAATGAACTTGCTGCTTCTGAACCGATCTTCATAAAGCCAGAAAAACAGAGTACGCCTCAAGAAAACACGAGAGCTGTTAATACTAGAATCCTTACGAACCCATTTGTACTACGAAGCAACCCAGAATTAAAGAATGACGTCACGATGAAAATGCCCTGGACTCCCACTGCAGAAGAATGGCTTAAGACGAATACTCCTGAATCAATCATGATCAGGAACCCTAATCGTGATGATACTAGACCAAGTAATGCGAATGGGTCATCAAATAACGAGTTAGTATTCCAGCAGATGCTAAAACAGCAAGAATAAATCGTTAAGACAATGACAAACACTTTAATGTTACCCAAACCAGAACTCTTTACATTTGATGGAAACCATCTACATTACTGGATGTTTATACGCAACTTTGAACGAAACATCGAAGGAAAAACGTCAGACGAGAGTGAGAAGTTGAACTACATGTACCTTTTACAATATTGCACAGGAAAGGCGAAAGAAGTTGTAAGGAACTGTGTTGTTATGGAGCCATCCCTTGGTTACGTAACAGCAAGAAAACTCTTGCAAGAACGGTTTGGTGAACCATATGCTATTGCTAGTGCTCATATTGAGCAAGTCTCTAAAGGACCACCACTAAGAGCTTCTGATCGAGAAGACTTATTGAACTTTGCAGATAAACTGAAGGACTGTGAGTTAACCCTGAGATCAATCGGTTATCTAGATGATCTAAACAGCGCAGACAACGTAAGAAAGATCGCTGAGCGTTTCCCCTTTCACTTAAGGGTGAGATGGCTTGATATAGCTAGAGGAATACGAAACGGTGGAGGAAAACCACGCATCAACCAGATGGCAGAGTTTATTACTGAGAAGGCCATGGCCGCGAACGATCCAGTGTTTGGTGAAATTATGGATGCAAAGGACCCTCCCAAAAACGAAAGGCCAAGACAAAGAAACAAATTCTTTCAGAACACTCCAAGAGCCACTACCTTAGCTACGCAAGCAGATACACCGAGAGTTCCCAACGCGCCAAGGCAGGCCAATAGTAATAGCACGTTCAACAGTAACAAGCCAACTGCACCGAACATAGCCTGTCTTCTTTGCGACGGAGTGCACCCACTTGTAAGTTGCCGAGAGTTTGAGAAAAGGACATACTCAGACAGAGTTAAATTTGTGAGAACGAAAGGACTTTGTGACAACTGTTACAAACGAGGACACAAGGCAAGGAACTGTTTCCAGAAGGGACTATGTGAAATTGAACATTGTGAAGGGAAGCATAATACATTGTTGCATCCTCCAAGTAGTTCTGACAAGAAGGATAGCGACAAAAATCACAACACCAACAATGGCTCAGGTGACGCAGCGCAGTGCCACGTTGTTAAGTCTGATGTCAATGGTCTCCATAAGGACACTGGTGCCGGAAAAAACAGGAGAGTATGTCTTCCCATTCTACCCATTAGAGTTCGTGGTAGAGGAGGACAGAAAACGATCAACACTTACGCCCTTTTGGATAAAGGCTCGGACACCTCACTGTGCGAGAAGCGACTAATACAACAGTTAGGAGTAGACAGTGAAGAGAGAACATTCTCATTAACAACTATTGAAGGAATGAACTGTCAGAAACGAGGACTTGTAACAAGTCTAGAGGTTATGCCCCTCAATTCTGATGACGTCGTCGAAATACCCACTGTCTGGTCAGTTGACAAGTTACACATCTCCACTGAAGGCGTCCCAAGGCAAGAAGACATCCCTAAGTGGCCACACCTCGTTGGAATAAAGGTACCAGAGATAGACAGTGGAGAAGTCACCCTGCTTATCGGTAATGATACCCCCGAAGTATTCTGGATATTAGAGGAAAGAAGAGGACAACGGAAACAACCGTACGCTGTCAGATCCTTACTCGGATGGACGGTTGTGGGGCCAATGACTGAATATACAGGCCGCCATTGTTTGAACACTCACTTTATTAACCGAGAAAACGAGCTCAACGAGCAAGTAGAGAAATTCTGGAAAACGGACTTTGGGGACCCAATATTCAGTACCAAAGAGTCAATGTCGACTGAAGACAAGAAGGCGCTATCCATTATGGAAGAAACGATAGTCTTGGTAAAAGACCACTACCAAATAGCACTCCCTTGGAGGTACGGCAAACCCTGTGTTACCAACAACCGACAGATGGTGGAAAAAAGACTGTCTTCTCTGAAAAGAAGGTTATTGAGAGACCCCCTAATGCATGAAAGATACAAGGACGTCATCAACGACCATCTAAAGAAGGGTCACGCTCGTCAAGTTATCGAGGAACCCAAAGAGAAAGATAACCCCTCAGTGTGGTACTTACCTCATCATCCGGTGTGCAACCCGCAAAAACCCGAGAAAGTACGCGTGGTATTCGACTGCGCCGCGAAGTGGCAAGTCACTTCATTAAATGACCAGCTTTTTCAAGGTCCAGATTTAACGAACAAACTAATCGGCGTCTTAACTCGATTCCGCGAAGAACCCATAGCGGTAGCGGCAGATGTAGAAGGCATGTTTCTTCAAGTCCGAGTAGACCCGAAGGACTGTGACATGCTCAGATTCTTGTGGTGGCCTGAAGGTGAACTGGACAAGAGGCCAGCAGAGTTTCTATTGCTCGTACACCTATTTGGCGCAACCTCATCTCCCAGTTGTGCTAATTTTGCCTTAAGAAGAACAGCTGACGATAATCAATCTGAGTTTGACCCCGAAGTGACGACCACGGTACACAGAAACTTTTATGTTGATGACTGTCTGAAGTCTATGTGTACTGTGGAAGGCGCTAAGAGAATTGCGTCCGCATTGAGCAAGTTACTGCGACAAGGAGGATTTCGCCTCGCAAAATGGATGAGCAACAAGAAGGAGGTTCTTAGCGCAATACCAGAAGCAGAAAGAGCAAAGAATGTTAAGAAACTAGACTTTGAAACATTCCCGACTGAAAGAGCCCTTGGAGTCCAATGGGACGTGGAGGAAGACCGTCTCGGATTCAAGACCCAAGTGAAGGAGAAACCTCTTACGAGGCGTGGGATACTATCAGTCATGAGTTCCGTATACGACCCGCTGGGAATTGTATCCCCATTTATGTTACCAGTTAATATTTTGTTACAAGATCTTTGCAAGCGCGAAAACTAGGATGGGATGACCCCATACCGACTAGTGAGATGACCAGATGGAACAGATGGCTTGAGGACCTACCAAAGCTCTCTAACATTTCAATACCTCGATGTGTAAAGCCTCCAGAGTTTGGCGACGTCATATTGAGAGAATTACATCACTTTGGCGATGCATCGCAGTCAGGTTATGGAGCGGTGTCCTACTTGAGATCCAAGAATTCCAAAGGAGAAGTGCACGTCTCATTCCTGATTGGAAAATCCAGACTCGCTCCGGTCAAGATTACCACTATTCCAAAACTGGAGCTGAGCGCAGCAGTTGTGTCGGTGAAGCTAGATCAAATGCTGATAGAGGAACTGGAACTACCGATACAAGAATCATTGTTTTGGACTGATTCTACCACAGTACTTCAGTACATCTCTAATGAGACCAAAAGATTCAGCACATTCGTAGCTAATCGCCTTGCTGTTATACATGACGCTTCGAACGCTCAGCAATGGAGGCACGTAGATTCCAAATCAAACCCAGCAGATGACTCGTCACGCGGTCTCAACGCCGACCAAATGATCAGCGACGCACGATGGCTAGAAGGACCCGCCTTCTTATGGCAGGAAAGGATCTTTTGGCCTAGTGTTCCGCATGCTTTGACACAGGTCTCTGACGACGACCCAGAAGTGAAACGTGAAAGACAAGTACGATTAGTTCAAGGAAACTCAGATGATGTGATTAACTCAATGTTCAATCGATATTCTTCGTGGCATCGTTTGAAAATTGCCATCGCTTGGCTGTTGCGGTACAAACGTTTCCTCGTCAATAACTACCGACAAGGAAGCATCGAGACAACTAGCGAGTTAATCAATGGTGCAATCACTACCCAGGAGCTTACGACTGCTAAACACGAGATTATCAGATATACACAACGTCAATCGTTTCCAACGGAGATGGCTGCTCTTGATGCTAACGTAAATGATGAAATCAATACGAAGGCGCGGTCCCAGTCAACGAAGAGGCTGGTGGAAAAATCAAGCCCCACTTACAAGTTAGACCCACAGCTAAGAGACGGTATGTTATGCGTTGGAGGGCGTCTCGAGAACGCACCTATAGCCAAAAGTGCTAAGCACCCGCTGATCTTACCAAAGAATCACCACATTGGCGATTTGATCATTCGTCATTATCACTGTATGTACGGCCATGTTGGCAAGGAACACGTTCTTTCACTTATAAGACAGAATTTCTGGATTATAAAGGCCCGAGCGTCAGTGAGAAGGTTATTTGATCACTGCTTTGAATGTCGAAGGCGCAACGCACAACCTTGTGAACAGATGATGGCAGGTTTACCTTCAGACAGATTGACTCCTGATAAGCCACCGTTTTCTTACGTCGGTGTCGATTTCTTCGGGCCTCAACAAGTAAAACGAGGTCGCACCATCGTCAAGCGCTATGGCTGCCTCTTTACATGCTTAGTCATGAGGGCGGTTCACATTGAAATTGCGCACACCCTGGAAACCAGTAGCTTCATCGACGCTTTACATCATTTTATAAACCGAAGAGGCAAACCCCTACTCATGCGAAGTGACAATGGCACCAACTTTAAGGGTGGAGAAAGAGAGTTGAGAGAATCCATCCAAGAATGGAACCAGCAAGCCATACATGAATTTCTAAGACAACGAGAGATAAGACATAGACATACATAGACATAGACTTTATTTAGTACCAGTAGTTTACATACAATTTAGTTTATAAGTTCAGTTAATAGATGGATCTTCAATCCCCCAGCCGCAAGTAACATGGGCGGAGCCTGGGAGCGAATGATAAGATCGGTAAGACAGATATTGAGAGCCCTGTTGAAGGAACAGATCGTGGATGATGAAACACTGTTGACAGTTATGTCCCATGTAGAAGCCATTTTGAACAGCCGTCCGCTAACTAATTGTAGTGATGATCCTAAAGACGACGACCCTCTGACACCAAATCAGATTCTGCTACTACGCTCTGATACAAGTCTACCTCCTGGAGTATTCAGAAAAGAAGATATGTATGGGAGACGAAGATGGCGACAAGCTCAATATTTAGCGGACCAATTTTGGAAATGTTGGGTCCGTGAGTATTTGCCGTTATTGCAAGAAAGAGTGAAGTGGAACAAACCGAGAAGGAATGTTGCTGTTGGAGACATTGTACTCATCTCTGACAAGAATTTGCCAAGAGGAGCGTGGCCTCTAGCTCGAGTTACGTAGGTTTATACAGCTAAAGATGGCTATGTCCGCTCCGCCGAAATCATGACAAAAACAGCTGTTTGACACGCCCTATTAACAAGCTATGTTTACTGGAAGCTGCTGACGCTACCAACAGTGTTTGTGAACATAAAGATTTCAAGTAGTAGAACACTGAACTCCTTTCAGGACGTTACAATTAATGTTGAAATTCAAGTGATAACTGTCACTATAGATTAATAGTTAGGAAATGAAGTACAAACCTTGTACTCTCATTTTGGTGCTGGAATGTAAGCGACAGAGATATAAATAGATTAGACTAACGCATGCGCATAGAGTTTTAGATTCACACGTGCGGTGAGTATGTTGAGTTGGTGAGAGAGAGTGCCGTCAATGACGAATATATGTTCAAAAGCCGAGAAATTCACCCGGAAACAAATTCGGTAAGATGATTGAAGATTACAGATGATTTTAGTATAGATTTAGCCTAATTCAGATATGTATTTAATTGTTTTTAGTGAACCATACGGGATCATAACATACCAATGAACATGTCAGTGTAATTATCGTCTGTAATGCGTTCACGATGGAAGAAGAATAAATTGAATCGAACAAACAATGTAGTGAGTACGGGTTACGACCGGGGTAGCCCTGATTTGCGAAGTATTTGCTACAGCTACAATACCTCTTTCAAATGTGGGGCGAATTGTGGTGTTCAGTGTGCATAATCTCAGTGTCACAGATATCTCTTACCTACAAATTTGTGATTTTCTCTAACCTTTTCCATCGGAAATTATGAAATATCAGGTTTAAAAAAAAAATGAATGTTGGGTTTTAGTCGTTTAGAAAACTCGATGCCGTGTTGTATTGGGTATATAGATACTCGGCTTCGCCTCGTATCTATATCCACCGATACAACACGGCCTCTCGTTTTCTAAACTTCACATGTTCATCGTCTGAGCGGAACATTGATTTCATAATCATTTGTGACTGGGCAGCAATGTGGAGAGAAAGCGGTGACGACGAGGCGTTTTTCCAAATTTCGAATTGATGATTTTTTTTTGTTTTCGTCTCTTGACTTGTTTGAACCCAAAATTACCGAGGTGGAGACCAATCAGTTCGAGAAACAAGAACAGAAGCGGGACCAGAGGGAACGAAGTGCTCCACATCTTGGTGTGTTCATACTTGGAAAGATTGGGCAGAAGAGCGTTCAGCATCATCTACTAGTTCAACTTCCGATAAATACAAGCTCAACAAGCTCAATTACTGGCTAGCAAAGTTTGTACTAGAGGTTCGCAAAAAGAAAACTCCTGGATATTCAAGGGGTTTTATTCCCGAGGAGAGAATTGATTTCAGCAGGGAAGAGCGGGGCTGATGAATTGAATACCTCATTGTAAATGCAAGGTCAATATATAGCTACAATCGTTTGCAAAATCGCTTGACACACTTTGAGAAATTCGGACACTTTTTTGCACGCACGAATTTGGGTTTTCGTCCCCCCCCCCCCCTCCCCCTTTCAAAGTTGATTGAGAGCGATGTCGATCTAATGCGTCGTGTTCACCACTCAACATTGTAGTGGGGGGTGGGGGGTTGGGAGTTCTATGAGAAATATTTCAGGCGCAGCGTCACATTTCTGAAATATAGGTATAAAAAAAACTATCAGTTTGTGTCAACTATTTTGCAAACGACTGCTAGTTATTAACCCGGTTAATAACTAGCTATATATTGACCTTGCATTTACAATGAGGTATTCAATTGATCAGCCCCGCTCTTCCCTGCTGAATATAAATTCCCTCCCCGGGCTTTAAGCTTGTCTATTGTTTAGTAGGTTTATAACAGAAATAAAGCCTTATGAATAACAAAGAAAACCGAGTCAATTGATAAATAACAGGAGTTACTCACCCTAATCTAGGAGACAACGACTTGAACCCCAGAAAAGTAAACCCGAACATAAATATTCACTGACAGGAATTATTTTTATTTATTTATTATTGTTTATTATTCAAGTAATGTAAACGAACAAATTATTCGAAACAAAGCAAACAAGCAAAAAAAAAAATGTATTCACACATAGTCTTCAATTGATATTCCACCATTCTTTTGGACTGTAACAACAAAACTCTCGTTTAATTTAATTACTTGTTTGATCCGACGAACTCGTAGAAAATCTTCCCCTCTTGGCACGAGGGCCTCGGAAAGGCTGTCGCCGCATCGGGCAGCAGCCCTGATAACGGCCAAACTCGTGGCAGTTACAGCGTTCCACCGCGGTGCGATAAGAGCGACCCCCTGTGTAGGCAGGAAAAGCACTCGAAACCTTCATGGACTTGTCAATCTTTGATATCATTTCCAAAACTTTTTCCTGGTCTTTATCGCCTAAGAGCACCTCCAAGTACCTTTTAAACTGGGAGTCCGAGATTGTAGACTTATCCCTAGCTCATCGCACGCAACACCGCCTCAAAAAACCCTGCTTTGACATGGTTATTCTCTTTAGCCACCATTCTCAACGTGAGCAGATAGTCCAAAGCTTGATATTTGCTAAATATCGGAGCCTTTAGAAGAAGTCTGATATCTTCCAGGGTTGACTCGACAGATGTTTTCTGCGAATCTATCCTCTTCAGTCGTTTTAAAACCCATTGAATACCCTGTTCTTCCTATGTCAAGAAACAGATCAAACTCACATGAACTAGTGCACCTTGCCTTCGACCACACAAACCAGGAATGTAAACAAATGATTCAAATGTTAACCAGTCAATTCATTCAAATCACCTCGCATTGATCACAATTACAATGCATCAAGCCACACAGGCATGAATCAATTTACTCAACACAGGCATAAAATCACTCAAGCCACACATTTACTCAAGCCACACACCATTAAATTCGGTCAATTCATTCAAACACATTTATTATCAAGCACTCAAAGCACAAATAGGCAATTAATCAACATTTCACATGACATCACGTCACTCAAGCCACACAGGCATTTAAATCAATTTACTCAAGCCACACAGGCATTTAACAATCCATTCAAGCCACACAAGCATTGAATCAATTTACTCTTCAAGCCACACAGGCATTTAATCAATCAATTTACTCAAGCCACACAGGCATTAAATCAATTCATTCAAGCCACACAGGCATCTAATCAATTTACTCAAGCCACACAGGCATATAATCAATTTACTCAAGCCACACAGGCATTTAAATCAATTTACTCAAGCCACACAGGCATACAATCAATTTACTCAAGCCACACAGGCATACAATCAATTTACTCAAGCCACACAGGCATGTAATCAATTACTCAAGCCACACAAGCCACACACTCAAGCCCACAGGCATCAATCAATTTTCAAGCCACTCAAGCCACTCAGGCACACAGGCATACAATCAATTTACTCAAGCCACACAGGCATGTAATCAATTTTCAAGCCACACAGGCATGCAACAATTTCTCAAGCCACACAGGCATATCAATCAATTACTCAAGCCACACTCAAGCCACACAATACAATTTACTCAAGCCACACAGGCATACAAACATTTATTCAAGCCAAGGCATTAATCAATTACTCAAGCAGGCATGCATCAATTTTATTCAAGCCACACAGGCATATCAAATCATTTTCAACACAAGGCATAAACAATTTACTCAAGCCACACAGGCATGTAATCAATTATTCAAGCCACACAGGCATGAATCAATTTACTCAAGCCACATTTACTCAAGCCACACAGGCATGTAATCAATTTATTCAAGCCACACAGGCATGCAATCAATTTACTCAAGCCACACAGGCATACAATCAATTTACTCAAGCCACACAGGCATGTAATCAATTCATTCAAGCCACACAGGCATAATCAATTTACTCAAGCCACACAGGCATTTACAATTTATTCAAGCCACACAGGCATGTATCAATTCACTCAAGCCACACAGGCATCAATTTACTCAAGCCACACATTACTCAAGCCACACAGGCATTAAACAATTTACTCAAGCCACACAGGCATCAACACTCAAGCCACACAATTTATCAATTTACTCAAGCCACACAGGCATTTAAAACAATTTACTCAAGCCACACAGGCAATCAATTTCAAGCCTCACAGCCACACACAATTTTCAAGCCACACAGGCAATCAATTCACTCAAGCCACACAGGCATTAAACAATTTACTCAATTCACAGGCTCAAGCCACACAGGCATCAATTCAATTCAAGCCACACAGGCATTTAATCAATTTACTCAAGCCACACAGGCATTTAATCAATTTATTCAAGCCACACAGGCATGTAATCAATTCATTCAAGCCACACAGGCATTTAAATCAATTTACTCAAGCCACACAGGCATAAATCAATTTATTCAAGCCACACACATATAATCAATTTACTCAAGCCACACAGGCATTAAATCAATTCATTCAAGCCACACAGGCATTTAAACAATTTACTCAAGCCACACAGGCATTAATCAATTCATTCAAGCCACACAGGCATTTAAACAATTTACTCAAGCCACACAGGCATGTATCACTCAAGCCACACAGGCATTTAATCAATTCACTCAAGCCACACAGGCATTTAATCAATTCACTCAAGCCACACAGGCATTTAAACAATTTACTCAAGCCACACAGGCATTAAACAAATCAATTTATTCAAGCCACACAGGCATTAATCAATTTATCAAGCCACACAGGCATTCAATCAATTTTTTACTCAAGCCACACAGGCATTTAATCAATTTACTCAAGCCACACAGGCATTTAATCAATTACTCAAGCTCAAGCCACACAGGCATCAAATCAATTTACTCAAGCCACACAGGCATTAATCAATTTATTCAAGCCACACAGGCATAATCAATTTACTCAAGCCACACAGGCATTTAAATCAATTTACTCAAGCCACACAGGCATTTAACAATTTATTCAAGCCACACAGGCAATTTACTCAAGCCACACAGGCAATCAATTTACTCAAGCCACACAGGCATTTAATCAATTTACTCAAGCCACACAGGCATTTAATCAATTCACTCAAGCACACAATCAATTTACTCAAGCCACACAGGCATCAATCAATTCACTCAAGCCACACAGGCATAATCAATTTACTCAAGCCACACAGGCATTAAATCAATTATTCAAGCCACACAGGCATTAATCAATTTACTCAAGCCACACAATTTACTCATTTACCAAGCCACACAGGCATGTATCAATTTACTCAAGCCACACAGGCACATCAAGCCACACAGGCATATAATCAATTCATTCAAGCCACACAGGCATTTATCAATTCATTCAAGCCACACAGGCATTTAAATCAATTTACTCAAGCCACACAGGCATTAATCAATTCATTCAAGCCACACAGGCATTTAATCAATTTACTCAAGCCACACAGGCATTTAATCAATTTACTCAAGCCACACAGGCAGGCATTAAACAATTTACTCAAGCCACACAGGCATTTAAACAATTTACTCAAGCCACACAGGCAATCAATTTACTCAAGCCACACAGGCATTAATCAATTTATTCAAGCCACACAGGCATGAATCAATTCATCAAGCCACACAGGCATTTACTCAGCCACACAGGCATTAATCAATTACTCAAGCCACACAGGCCACAATTCATTCAAGGCACACAGGCATTTAATCAATTTATTCAAGCCACACAGGCACCAAAACAATTTACTCAAGCCACACAGGCATTTTCAATCAATTATTCAAGCCACACAGGCATTAATCAATCAATTCAGCCAGGCACAATCAATTTACTCAAGCCACACAGGCATTAAATCAATTTACTCAAGCCACACAGGCATTAAACAATTTATTCAAGCCACACAGGCATGAATCAATTTACTCAAGCATGAAATTTTTCATTCAAGCCACACAGGCATCAATCAATTTACTCAAGCCACACAGGCATGTATCATTCAACTCAAGGCATAATCAATTTACTCAAGCCACACAGGCATGTAAACAATTTATTCAAGCCACACAGGCATATAATCAATTTACTCAAGCCACACAGGCATATAATCAATTATTCAAGCCACACAGGCATTTAATCAATTTACTCAAGCCACACAGGCATTTAATCAATTCATTCAAGCCACACAGGCATTAAACAATTTACTCAAGCCACACAGGCATTTAATCAATTTACTCAAGCCACACAGGCATTTAATCAATTTACTCAAGCCACACAGGCATTTCAAAACAGGCACAAAACAATTATTCAAGCCACACAGGCATTTAAACAATTTACTCAAGCCACACAGGCATTTAAACAATTTACTCAAGCCACACAGGCATTAAATCAATTCACTCAAGCCACACAGGCATCAATCAATTCACTCAAGCCACACACATTAATCAATTTACTCAAGCCACACAGGCAATTTACTCAAGCCACACAGGCATGAATCAATTCATTCAAGCCACACACAATCAATTTACTCAAGCCACACAGGCATTAAATCAATTTATTCAAGCCACACAGGCATTTAAATATAATCAATTTACTCAAGCCACACAGGCATTAATCAATTTACTCAAGCCACACAGGCATTAAATCAATTTACTCAAGCCACACCACACAAACAATTTACTCAAGCCACACAATTTATTCAAGCCACACAGGCATTTAAACAATTTACTCAAGCCACACAGGCATTTTCAAGCCACACAACAATTTACTCAAGCCACACAGGCATGAATCAATTTATTCAAGCCACACAATCAATTTACTCAAGCCACACAGGCATTAATCATTCATTCAAGCCACAAGCCACATTTCAAGCCACACAGGCATCAAGCCACACAGGCATTTAAACAATTACTCAAGCCACACAGGCAATAAAACAATTTACTCAAGCCACACAGGCATTTAAACAATTTATTCAAGCCACACAGGCATTTAATCAATTTACTCAAGCCACACAGGCATTTAAACAATTTACTCAAGCCACACAGGCATTTAAACAATTTACTCAAGCCACACAGGCATCAATTCATTCAATTTACTCAAAGCCACACAGGCATTAAATCAATTTACTCAAGCCACACAGGCATTTATCAAAGCCTCAAGCCATTTAAGCCACAATTTCAATTTACTCAAGCCACACAGGCATTAAATCAATTCATTCAAGCCACACAGGCATATAAACAATTTACTCAAGCCACACAGGCATGTAATCAATTTACTCAAGCCACACAGCAGGCATATTCAAGCCACACAATTAAATCAATTCAAGCCACACAGGCATATAATCAATTTCAAGCCACACAGGCATATAATCAATTTACTCAAGCCACACAGGCATTTCAATTTACTCAAGCCACACAGGCATTAAATCAATTTACTCAAGCCACACAGGCATTTAAACAATTTACTCAAGCCACACAGGCATTTAATCAATTCATTCAAGCCACACAGGCATATAAACAATTTACTCAAGCCACACAGGCATTTAAACAATTTACTCAAGCCACACAGGGCATTCATTTCAATTTTCATTCAAGCCACACAGGCATATAAACAATTTACTCAAGCCACACAGGCATGTATCAATTCATTCAAGCCACACAGGCATTTAAACAATTTACTCAAGCCACACAGGCATGTATCAATCAATTCAAGCCACACAGGCAGCCACATTCATTCAAGCCACACAGGCATCATAATCAATTTACTCAAGCACACACACAATCAATTTACTCAAGCCACACACAGGCAATTTACTCAAGCCACACAATTCAAACAATTACTCAAGCCACACAGGCATTATAAACAATTTACTCAAGCCACACAGGCATTTAATCAATTCATTCAAGCCACACAGGCATTTAATCAATTCATTCAAGCCACACAGGCATTTAAATCAATTTATTCAAGCCACACAGGCATGTAAACAATTTACTCAAGCCACACAGGCATTAATCAATTCATCAAGCCACACAGGCATTAAACAATTTACTCAAGCCACACAGGCATTTAATCAATTTACTCAAGCCACACAGGCATATAAATCAATTTACTCAAGCCACAATCAATTTACTCAAGCCACACAGGCAATCAATTTACTCAAGCACACACAGGCATATCAAGCCACAAACAATTTACTCAAGCCACACAGGCATTTAATCAATTCATTCAAGCCACACAGGCATTAATCAATTCATTCAAGCCACACAGGCATTTAAATCATTCAAGCTCAAGCCACACAGGCATTAAATCAATTTACCAAGCCACACAGCCACACAGGCACAATCAATTTACTCAAGCCACACAGGCATTTAATCAATTTATTCAAGCCACACAGGCATTTAAACAATTTACTCAAGCCACACAGGCATGTATCAAATCATTCAAGCATTCAAGCCACACAGGCATTAAACAATTTACTCAAGCCACACAGGCATTAATCAATTCATTCAAGCCACACAGGCATTAATCAATTTACTCAAGCCACACAGGCATTTAATCAATTTACTCAAGCCACACAGGCATTAATCAATTTACTCAAGCCACACAGGCATCAATTTACTCAAGCCACACAGGCATATAAACAATTTACTCAAGCCACACAGGCATTAATCAATTCATTCAAGCCACACAGGCATTTCAATTTACTCAAGCCACACAGGCATTAATCAATTTACTCAAGCCACACAGGCACAATCAATTTACTCAAGCCACACAGGCATATAAACAATTTACTCAAGCCACACAGGCATTTAATCAATTCATTCAAGCCACACAGGCATTTAATCAATTCATTCAAGCCACACAGGCATATAAACAATTTACTCAAGCCACACAGGGCATTATCAAACACAATTTACTCAAGCCACACAGGCATTAAATCAATTTACTCAAGCCACACAGGCATTTAAACAATTTACTCAAGCCACACAGGCATTTAATTCAATCAATTCATTCAAGCCACAGGCAGGCATTTAAGCCACACAATTCATTCAAGCCACACAGGCATATAAACAATTCAAGCCTCAAGCCACACAGGCACACAGGCATTAATCAATTTTCAATTCACAGCCACACTCAGGCACACAGGCATAAACAATTTACTCAAGCCACACAGGCATTTAAACAATTTACTCAAGCCACACAGGCATGTAATCAATTCATTCAAGCCACACAGGCATTTAATCAATTTACTCAAGCCACACAGGCATTTAAACAATTTACTCAAGCCACACAGGCATTTAATCAATTCATTCAAGCCACACAGGCATTTAATCAATTTACTCAAGCCACACAGGCATAAACAATTTACTCAAGCCACACAGGCATTTAAACAATTCATTCAAGCCACACAGGCATAATCAATTTACTCAAAGCCACACAGGCATAATCAATTTACTCAAGCCACACAGGCATTAATCAATTTACTCAAGCCACACAGGCAATCAATTTACTCAAGCCACACAGGCATGTATCAATTTATTCAAGCCACACAGGCATTAAAACAATTTACTCAAGCCACACAGGCATGTATCAATTCATTCAAGCCACACAGGCATTTAATCAATTTACTCAAGCCACACAGGCATTAATCAATTCATTCAAGCCACACACAGATCATTACTCAAGCCACACAATTTACTCAAGCCACACAGGCACAATCAATTTACTCAAGCCACACAGGCATTTAATCAATTTACTCAAGCCACACAGGCATAATCAATTCATTCAAGCCACAGGCATTTAATCAATTTACTCAAGCCACACAATTAATCATTTCAAGCCTCACAGCCATTTAATCACAGGCACACAATCACATTTACTCAAGCCACACAGGCATATCAAACATTTACTCAAGCCCACACACAGGCATACTCAAGCCACACAGGCATTCATTCAAGCCACACAGGCATTTAATCAATTCATTCAAGCCACACAGGCATGAATCAATTTATTCAAGCCACACAGGCATCAATTTACTCAAGCCACACAGGCATTTAAAACAATTTATTCAAGCCACACAGGCAATCAAATTCACTCAAACAATTTACTCAAGCCACACAGGCATTTAAACAATTTACTCAAGCCACACAGGCATATAAATCAATTTACTCAAGCCACACAGGCATTTAATCAATTTACTCAAGCCACACAGGCATTATAAACAATTTACTCAAGCCACACAGGCATTTAATCAATTTACTCAAGCCACACAGGCATTAATCAATTTACTCAAGCACACACAGGCATCAAGCCACACAGGCATCAATTTACTCAAGCCACACAGGCATTTAATCAATTTACTCAAGCCCACACAGGCATTTACTCAAGCCACACAGGCATTTAATTCATTCAGCCACACAGGCATTTAAATCAATTTACTCAAGCCACACAGGCATTAAATCAATTTACTCAAGCCACACAGGCATCAAGCCACACACAATTTACTCAAGCCACACAGGCATGCCATCAATTCATTCAAGCCACACAGGCATTTAATCAATTCATTCAAGCCACACAGGCATTTAAACAATTTACTCAAGCCACACAGGCATTTAAACAATTTACTCAAGCCACACAATTTTTCAAGCAACACTCAAGCCACACAGGCATTAAAACAATTTACTCAAGCCACACACAGGCATTTAATCAATTCATTTACTCAAGCCACACAGGCATTAAACAATTTACTCAAGCCACACAGGCATTTAAACAATTTACTCAAGCCACACACAGGCATTTACTCAAGCCACAAAACAATTTACTCAAGCCACACAGGCATTTAATACATTTCATTCAAGCCACACAGGCAAACAATTTACTCAAGCCACACAGGCATGTAATCAATTCATTCAAGCCACACAGGCATGAATCAATTTACTCAAGCCACACAGGCAATCAATTTACTCAAGCCACACAGGCATTAAAACAATTCACTCAAGCCACACAGGCATTTAAACAATTTACTCAAGCCACACAGGCATTTATTTCAATTTTATTCAAGCCACACAGGCATTACTCAAGCCATCAATTCATTCAAGCCACACAGGCATTTAAACAATTTACTCAAGCCACACAGCCATCAATTCATTCAAGCCACACAGGCATATAAACAATTTACTCAAGCCACACAGGCATTTAATCAATTTACTCAAGCCACACAGGCATTTAATCAATTCATTCAAGCCACACAGGCATATAATCAATTTACTCAAGCCACACAGGCACACAGGCATTCAAGCCAATCAATTTTACTCAAGCCACACAGGCATTTAATCAATTTATTCAAGCCACACAGGCATTTAAAATCAATTTACTCAAGCCACACAGGCATTAATCAAACAATTTACTCAAGCCAAGCCACACAGGCTCAAGCCACACAATTCACTCAAGCCACACAGGCAGGCATTCAAGCCACACAGGCATTTAACAATTCATTCAAGCCACACATTAAATCAATTACTCAAGCCACACAAATCAATTCATTCAAGCCACAGGCATTAATCAATTTACTCAAGCCACACAGGCAATCAATTTACTCAAGCCACACAGGCATTAAACAATTTACTCAAGCCACACAGGCATGAATCAATTCATTCAAGCCACACAATTCAATTTACTCAAGCCACACAGGCACAATCAATTTACTCAAGCCACACAGGCATGGGCACTCAAGCCACAAACAATTCACTCCACACAGGCATAAATCAATTTACTCAAGCCACACAGGCATATAATCAATTTACTCAAGCACACACAGGCATTTCAATCAATTTACTCAAGCCACACAGGCATTAATCAATTTACTCAAGCCACACAGGCATTTAAACAATTTACTCAAGCCACACAGGCATTTAATCAATTTACTCAAGCCACACAGGCATTTAAATCAAATTACTCAAGCCACACAGGCATTTAATCAATTTACTCAAGCCACACAGGCATTTACTCAAATCAATTTACTCAAGCCACACAGGCATTAATCAATTTACTCAAGCCACACAGGCATTTAATCAATTTACTCAAGCCACACAGGCATTAAACAATTTACTCAAGCCACACAGGCATTTAATCAATTCATTCAAGCCACACAGGCATTAATCAATTTCAAGCCAACACACACAGGCATTTACTCAAGCCACATCAATTTACTCAAGCCACACAGGCAAACAATCATTCATTCAAGCCACACAGGCATTTAAACAATTTACTCAAGCCACACAGGCATTTATTCAAGCCATCAATTCATTCAAGCCACACAGGCATTAAATCAATTTACTCAAGCCACACAGGCATTAATCAATTCATTCAAGCCACACAGGCATGAATCAATTTACACAAGCACACAATCAATTTACTCAAGCCACACAGGCATTAAACAATTTACTCAAGCCACACAGGCATTTAATCAATTCAATTTACTCAAGCCACACAGGCATTTAATCAATTCATTCAAGCCACACAGGCATTATCAATTTACTCAAGCCACACAGGCATTATAAATCATCATTTCACTCAAGCCACACAGGCATTTAAACAATTTATTCAAGCCACACAGGCATTTAAACAATTTACTCAAGCCACACAGGCATTTAAACAATTCACTCAAGCCACACAGGCAGGCATTTACTCAAGCCACACAATTCAATTACAAGCCACACAGGCATTTAATCAATTCATTCAAGCCACACAGACATGAATCATTTACTCAAGCCACACAGGCAATCAATTTACTCAAGCCACACACACAGGCATATCAAAACAATTACTCAAGCCACACAGGCATTTAATCAATTCATTCAGCCACACAGGCATCAAATCAATTCATTCAAGCCACACAGGCATTTCATCAATTCATTTCAAGCCACACAGGCATAAATCAATTTACTCAAGCCACACAGGCACAATCAATTTACTCAAGCCACACAGGCAATAAACAATTTACTCAAGCCACACAGGCATTTAATCAATTCATTCAAGCCACACAGGCATTTAAACAATTTACTCAAGCCACACAGGCATACTCAAGCCACACAGGCAAAACAATTTACTCAATCAGGCATTTTCATTCAAGCCACACAGGCATTTAAACAATTTACTCAAGCCACACAGGCATTAATCAATAATCAATTCAGGCATCAAGCCACACAGGCACAGGCATCAATCAATTTACTCAAGCCACACATTTAATCATTTCAATTTACAAGCCACACAGGCATTTAAACAATTTACTCAAGCCACACAGGCATATAAACAATTTACTCAAGCCACACAGGCATTTAATCAATTCATTCAAGCCACACAGGCATTTAATCATTTACTCAAGCCACACAGGCATTAATCAATTTACTCAAGCCACACAGGCATAAAACAATTTATTCAAGCCACACAGGCATTTAAACAATTTACTCAAGCCACACAGGCATTTAAACAATTTACTCAAGCCACACAGGCATGTATCAATTTATTCAAGCCACACAGGCAATCAATTTACTCAAGCCACACAGGCATATAATCAATTTACTCAAGCCACACAGGCATCAAGCCACAAACAATTTACTCAAGCCACACAGGCATTTAATCAATTTACTCAAGCCACACAGGCATATAATCAATTTACTCAAGCCACACAGGCATTTAATCAATTTACTCAAGCCACACACATTTAATCAATTTACTCAAGCCACACAGGCATTTAATCAATTTACTCAAGCCACACAGGCATTAATCAATTTACTCAAGCCACACAGGCATTAAACAATTTACTCAATTCACTCAAGCATAAATCAATTACTCAAGCCACACAGGCATTAATCAATTTACTCAAGCACACAGGCATTTACTCAAGCCACACAGGCATTAATCAATTTACTCAAGCCACACAGGCAATTTACTCAATTCATTCCACACAGGCATTTAACAATTCATTCAAGCCACACAGGCATTAACATTTACTCAAGCCAAACAGGCATTTACAATTCAAGCCACACAGGCATTAATCAATTTACTCAAGCCACACAGGCATAAAAATCAGGCACTCAAGCACATCAATTTACTCAAGCCACACACATCAATTTACTCAAGCCACACAGGCATTTAAACAATTTACTCAAGCCACACAGGCATTCAAGCCACAAACAATTTACTCAAGCCACACAGGCATTTAATCAATTCATTCAAGCCACACAGGCATGAATCAATTCATTCAAGCCACACAGGCATTTAATCAATTTACTCAAGCCACACAGGCATTTAAACAATTTACTCAAGCCACACAGGCATTTAAACAATTTACTCAAGCCACACAGGCATTTAATCAATTTACTCAAGCCACACAGGCATTTAATCAATTTACTCAAGCCACACAGGCATTTAATCATTACTCAAGCCACACAGGCAGTATCATTTACATTCAAGCCACACAGGCATTAATCAATTCAATTTCAAGCCACACAGGCATGTATCAATTTACTCAAGCCACACAATTCAATTCAAGCCACACAGGCATTTCAAATCAATTCATTCAAGCCACACAGGCATTATAAACAATTTACTCAAGCCACACAGGCATTTAAACAATTTACTCAAGCCACACACACTCAAGCCACACAGGCATTAAACAATTTACTCAAGCCACACAGGCATTTAATCAATTTACTCAAGCCACACAGGCATTTAATCAATTTACTCAAGCCACACAGGCATAATCAATTTACTCAAGCCACACAGGCATTTAAACAATTTACTCAAGCCACACAGGCATTTCAAGCCACACAATTTACTCAAGCCACACAGGCATTTAATCAATTTATTCAAGCCACACAGGCATTTAATCAATTTACTCAAGCCACACAGGCATAAACAATTCAATTCAACTCAAGCCACACAGGCATTAATCAATTCATTCAAGCCACACAGGCACAATCAATTTACTCAAGCCACACAGGCACAAACAATTTACTCAAGCCACACAGGCATTAAACAATTTATTTCAAGCCACACAGGCAGGCATCAATTAATCAAGCCACACAGGCATCAAGCCACACAGGCATTTAATCAATTTACTCAAGCCACACAGGCATTTAATCAATTTACTCAAGCCACACAGGCATCAATTTACTCAAGCCACACAGGCATGTATCAATTTATTCAAGCACACACAGGCATTTACTCAAGCCACACAATTTCAACTCAAGCCACACAGGCATTTAATCAATTTATTCAAGCACACACAGGCATTTCAAGCCCACACAATTACTCAAGCCACACAGGCATTAATCAATTCATTCAAGCCACACAGGCATTTAATCAATTTACTCAAGCCACACACAGGCATTTACTAAGCCACACAATTTACTCAAGCCACACAGGCATTTCAAGCCACACATCAATTCACTCAAGCCACACAGGCATTTAATCAATTCATTCAAGCCACACAGGCATTTAATCAATTCATTTACTCAAGCCACACAGGCATTTATCAATTTACTCAAGCCACACAGGCAATTTCAAGCACACACAGGCATTTAAACACAATTATTCAAGCCACACAGGCATTTAAACAATTCAATTTACTCAAGCCACACAGGCATCATTCAAACAATTCATTCAAGCCACACAGGCATTTAAACAATTTACTCAAGCCACACAGGCATTTAATCAATTCATTCAAGCCACACACATTAATCAATTTACTCAAGCCACACAGGCATGTATCAATTTACTCAAGCCACACAGGCATTTAAACAATTTTTCAAGCCACACAAGCCACACATTCAAGCCACACAGGCATTTAAACAATTTACTCAAGCCACACAGGCATGTAATCAATTCATTCAAGCCACACAATTCAATTTACTCAAGCCACACACAGGCATTTACTCAATTCATTTCAAGCCACACAGGCAATTTACTCAAGCCACACACATTAATCAATTTACTCAAGCCACACAGGCATTTATAAACAATTTACTCAAGCCACACAGGCATTTAATCAATTACTCAAGCCACACATTCAAGCAATTTACTCAAGCACAGGCATTTAATCAATTCATTCAAGCCACACAGGCACACACAATCAATTTACTCAAGCCACACAGGCATTAAATCAATTTACTCAAGCCACACAGGCATTTAAACAATTCATTCAAGCCACACACAGCCACACTCAAGCCACACAGGCATTAAAACAATTTACTCAGCCACACAGGCATCAAGCACAAACAATTTACTCAAGCCACACAGGCATTTAATCAATTTACTCAAGCCACACACACACACAGGCATTAAAACAATTTACTCAAGCCACACAGGCAGCCACACAGGCAATTCAATACTCAAGCCACACAGGCATTAATCAACAATTCAAGCCTCAAGCCACACAGGCATTTAATCAATTTACTCAAGCCACACAGGCATAATCAATTTACTCAAGCACACACAGGCATTAAACAACTCAAGCCACACAGGCATTAATCAATTTACTCAAGCCACACAGGCATATTAATCAATTCATTCAAGCCACACAGGCATTTAATCAATTTACTCAAGCCACACAGGCATTTAAACAATTTACTCAAGCCACACAGGCATTAAATCAATTCATTCAAGCCACACAGGCATATAAACAATTTACTCAAGCCACACAGGCATTTAATCAATTTACTCAAGCCCACACAGGCATTTAATCAATTCATTCAAGCCACACAGGCATATAAACAATTTACTCAAGCCACACAGGCACAATTTACTCAAGCCACACAGGCATTTCAATTTACTCAAGCCACACAGGCATTCATTCAAGCCACACAGGCATTTAATCAATTTACTCAAGCCACACAGGCATTTAATCAATTTACTCAAGCCACACAGGCATTAACTCAAGCCACACAGGCAAAACAATTTACTCAAGCCACACAGGCATTTAAACAATTTACTCAAGCCACACAGGCATTTAATCAATTTACTCAAGCCACACAGGCATTAAACAATTTACTCAAGCCACACAGGCATTAAACAATTTACTCAAGCCACACAGGCATTTAAACAATTTACTCAAGCCACACAGGCATTTAATCAATTACTCAAGCCACACAGGCATATAAACAATTTACTCAAGCCACACAGGCATTTAAACAATTTACTCAAGCCACACAGGCATATAATCAATTTACTCAAATTAATCAATTCTCAAGCCACACAGGCATTAAATCAATTCACTCAAGCCACACAGGCATATAAACAATTTACTCAAGCCACACAGGCATTAACAATTTACTCAAGCCACACAGGCATTAAACAATCAGCATTCATTCAATTTACTCATCAATTTACTCAAGCCACAGGCATGTATTAAAATAAATTAACTCAAGCCACTCATTCAAGCCACACAGGCATTAATTCAGTTTTACAAATCAAGTTACACAGGCAATTAATCAATTCGATTCAAGCCACACCTGCATTCCATTTAAGCAAGCCCCACTCGAATAAGCAATTTACTCCCCCTAGAGGCATTCTAAGAAATTTATAAGATTCCTATTTTGTAATTTTCTTTTTTGTATGACAGCGTTCTTACAATTAGGTGTATGTATTTTACAGTACCGTATATAAGAAAACATTGAGTTCATCATCTGAGAAAAGAAATAAGCGCCCTGCTTCCAATAAGCGCCCCCCTCAAATAAGCGCCTCCCCCTAGAGGTCTAAAAATGTAATAAGCGCCCGGGGCGCTAAATCGAGCATTTACGGTAGTCAGCCGAACAGAACGCTAACTATTAAAATACGCCATGAAACTATATGACCAAACTCCGAACTTTGTAGTTCTCCCATGTACAATTGATCTTGTGCTTCACCGAGAAACGAGACATAGTTCAGTACAATAATAACCCGGTTTTAACAGAAGACGAAATCGCACTATAGTAGCTACTAGTAGTACTTCATTGAAGTGAAATTACGCTCATGGCCGCCTAAATTGATCGTTAATTCTTCAGTCGGTCTTACTTCTCTTGTCAATCCTTCGTCTAGAACGGAATGTTCAATGATAGTTTTGTCCATAAAAAGCATTTTCAAGTGATAGTTTTTTTTTACGGCGACAAGATAATCCTTCAAAATCGTCACTAATCCTGTGGAATCCTGTGTGTTTACGTTGAAAAAGTATTATGCAAATGTTTGTGTACATAGTTATTTTATTATTATTATTAATATTATTTAAAACATTTTTGTGTACAACCACAGACGTCATTTCTGTGACGTCACAGCGTTTGGCCGAGCGGTAAATGTCGCACTCAAAATGGCATATTCAATCGTGAATATCTCGAAACATATTGAACCGAATCCAAAAAAAATATTTTTCTCTTAAAAGTAATACAAAAGTCTAACAATTTATGAAATAACAATTTTCACTGCATATACACTTTAAAGGGATTACAGTGTATATCCTTAATAATAGCTATAGTACTACCTTCTCCGTGTGTTCATTCATCTATTTCATGCTTTTTTTTTCTCTCCTTTTTTATCTGTTCCAGTACACGGCGGAAGAGAGTGATATAAATGAATGGATGAATGGTAGGGTTGATGGATGGATGCCATTCATTAAACATTTTTCTAATCAATCTCATAGTTACCAATATTTTATAGTTAACTTCATAGCGTTATGATTTGTATTCCTTTCTTTGTATTATAATATAATCAATAAACTAGATTACACACGTCAACCTGGCTCATTTACTGTGTTCATTACGCAATAAAGCATGCATGCATGGGATGGATAAATAGTACATTTTTCTCACCCCTTTCATCCTTCGCGCGGTTGTTGAAATGCTATAAAGTGAGTCGGTCAAAATTTAAAACCCTTTGTTAAACAAGGTTTCCCCGAGAAAACAACTTACTGAAGTGTTTCTCTACTATGGATCCAAATAAAAAATGCTGTATGAAGGAACTTCTTCGATCCTGCTTGCGAATGAATCACTGTCAGGTGTGCGGTCACACCGTTGTTGAAATGAAACGATTCTTGAATGACTTGAAAAAGCATGCTGACACTGGTGAAGATCCCATCGTTCTGGAGAAAGATTGTGACTGTGAAACTACGTTTCATTTCAAACAAGGATATGCTGTGATTGTTAATCGATATTGTAAGTCTTGGGCCAGGTCTCCGAACGGATCGCGAACGTCCACCGAAAGGAATCCGAAAAAGTGAAAAGAACATAGGCATACTATACCACAGGCAGCCCAACCATTGCTTTTGAGGCTACTAAATAATTCAAAAAATGATAATTGCGTCTTTTTTTGATGGGTTCCCTTTGGTAAAGCGCGCGCGCGTGCAATACATATGTTGGGTTCCCTGTGCTGAGTAATGTTCTATGTTGGGCTTCCTGTGTGCGTCCTGCGGGATGCGCCCGCAGCAAATGTGTATATTGAAACAAGGTATGAAACTCGGTCACGTGACAATTACGTTCAATGTGATGTGAAAATTCAATTTTTCTTCGAATAACAAAACTTTACCGTATTCTCTAAACACTTTGTAAGTGTCAGTCTTCTAACTTCAACGTACGCTGAGAAACTAATTTTTGAAATTTTGAGCGTCGTGGCCCGATGTGCGGTGCATTTAGTTGGTGCACTTTTCCGTGAGGCAGTCGGATTTTACCTTCGAGAGGACATCGGCAAGCGCTCGGCAAATCTGAATTGTGCTCTTTTTTGCAAGTTTTAATATTTATATTTTCACTAAACATAAGTCAAAACATCTACAATATAGTATTTGTATTGTGTTTTGATTTTTATCGATTAAAATGCTTTAAAATAGAGGCATTGTGTTTTATAAATGCAGAATAGTCTCCATATTTAGTACTACACAAGACATTTTTGCTATCAGTGCTTATAAACAAAATGACAAACTAACGTATTTATTTCAACAATCAGTTAAAATACGTTTACTAGCTTTTTACACACTGTTTTGCCGTTCTTTCTGTACAATTCATTCACTATATTGATCAGTATTACTATGGATATTGTTTTGTATATAAAAATACAAAATTAATAAATTTGATGCCTGTCACCACAATCGACGAAGTTGTGAATGAATAACAAACATCGGAGTGCGATATTAAAAGCTTACTTGCGTTCTTCCGTGAACCATATTTAAAATTACTCTGTGTTTCTCTCAGATGATAGTATTTGCTAAATGAGTTGTACTATGTCAATGATAATAAAGAACAACTGTTAATATTTTAGTTCATGGCTGCTTCATGAGTCCATCGCCATTCATCATGACTCCTTCGATGTCAGTGAATTTGAGTTCGTCTATATTTTTGCCTTCAGATGGTGTATGCTGTGTTGGCGTTCCGGCTTGTGTTTTAAGAAGTAAGCTTACTGTAAGAAAGTACAAAATAACATAGATGAGAGAGTCATAATGTTTAAACAGATAAAGTACTAGGTTCTTTGTTGAACTTGATTGAAGTGTACAGTGTGTAAGTCTTATTTCAATGACAACTGTACACAAGTGAAATAGCTCGGTCATAAACTTAATTTATGAAAAATAACTGAAGCAGCCCTTCTGCCATAGTATAGGCAATTAAGTCCTTTCATGTCTTTTATTAGAGAACAGTTAGAGCAAAAACTACTAAAACCTCAAGAAAATAATTCAGAAAATATATTTAGTTCAGCTTAGTTTTCAACAAAACTGTCGTGTGTCGAGCACAACATACAATTCTCCACCATTCAAAATGAAAAAGGACTACTTTAAAACCGTCAAATTTCATCTAAAGCTACTTAAAGTTGACATGAATTGTGAACTTCTAAACTTACCATGGATAAGGAAAAGAATCCAAACGCTTACACCGAAAACATCATGTTTTGCTTCATCAACTTCTCCGCCATTTTTCAAAACTTCAGCGACTTCACCCTGGGTACCCCCACGGGCCTGTAGCGTACGACGACTTCGGCTCTTCGGTTCACGGAAAAGTGCACCAACAAAATGCACCGCACATCAGGCCATCACGTGACTGGAGTTTCATACCTTGTGTAAATAGAGTCGTTTTCGTATGAGTGGGAAACCTACGGTACGGAGTTACGGTCACGGTACGGAATCGAAGACATTGTATTCAACCAATCACAGCGCGCAAAATCATCGCTCAACCAATCAGAATGCTTGGATACGGCATGATGATGGCGCGATACGGTCACTACACCGCACGAACCGTACCGTAGCTACTTCCCACTCATACGAAAACGACTCTATACACATACACTGCGGGACGCGCGGGATGCACACAGGAAGCCCAAAATAGGACATTACTCAACACAGGGAACCCAACAGTATGTATTGCGCGCGCGCGCGCTTTACCACAGGAAACCCATCAAAAAAAGACGCAAATATCATTTTTTGAATTATTTAGTAGCCTCAAAAGCAATGGTTGGGCTACCTGTGACTATACTACTGACTACAGGTACAGGGAACTTTATTATTGGTCAACACTGGTAACTAGTCATAAGACTACATGTAAAAGGAACTTTACTATTGGTCAACACTGGTAACCAGTCATAACACTACATGTACAAGGAACTTTACTATTGGTCAACACTGGTAACCAGTCATAAGACTACATGTACAGGGAACTTTACTATTGGTCAATACTGGTAACCAGTCATAAGACTACATGTACAAGGAACTTTACTATTGGTCAACACTGGTAACCAGTCATAAGACTACATGTACAGGGAACACTTTACTATTGGTCAACACTGGTAACCAGTCATAAGACTACATGTACAGGGAACTTTACTATTGGTCAACACTGGTAACCAGTCATAAGACTACATGTACAAGGAACTTTACTATTGGTCAACACTGGTAACCAGTCATAAGACTACATGTACAGGGAACACTTTACTATTGGTCAACACTGGTAACCAGTCATAAGACTACATGTACAGGGAACTTTACTATTGGTCAACACTGGTAACCAGTCATAAGACTACATGTACAAGGAACTTTACTATTGGTCAACACTGGTAACCAGTCATAAGACTACATGTACAGGGAACTTTACTATTGGTCAACACTGGTAACCAGTCATAAGACTACATGTACAAGGAACTTTACTATTGGTCAACACTGGTAACCAGTCATAAGACTACATGTACAGGGAACTTTACTATTGGTCAACACTGGTAACCAGTCATAAGACTACATGTACAGGGAACACTTTACTATTGGTCAACACTGGTAACCAGTCATAAGACTACATGTACAGGGAACTTTACTATTGGTCAACACTGGTAACCAGTCATAAGACTACATGTACAAGGAACTTTACTATTGGTCAACACTGGTAACCAGTCATAAGACTACATGTACAGGGAACACTTTACTATTGGTCAACACTGGTAACCAGTCATAAGACTACATGTACAAGGAACTTTACTATTGGTCAACACTGGTAACCAGTCATAAGACTACATGTACAGGGAACACTTTACTATTGGTCAACACTGACCAGTAACCAGTCATAAGACTACATGTACAGGGAACACTGTACTATTGGTCAACACTGGTAACCAGTCATAAGACTACATGTACAGGGAACTTTATTATTGGTCAACACTGGTAACTAGTCATAAGACTACATGTAAAAGGAACTTTACTATTGGTCAACACTGGTAACCAGTCATAACACTACATGTACAAGGAACTTTACTATTGGTCAACACTGGTAACCAGTCATAAGACTACATGTACAGGGAACACTTTACTATTGGTCAACACTGGTAACCAGTCATAAGACTACATGTACAAGGAACTTTACTATTGGTCAACACTGGTAACCAGTCATAAGACTACATGTACAGGGAACACTTTACTATTGGTCAACACTGGTAACCAGTCATAAGACTACATGTACAGGGAACACTTTACTATTGGTCAACACTGGTAACCAGTCATAAGACTACATGTACAGGGAACTTTATTATTGGTCAACACTGGTAACTAGTCATAAGACTACATGTAAAAGGAACTTTACTATTGGTCAACACTGGTAACCAGTCATAAGACTACATGTACAAGGAACTTTACTATTGGTCAACACTGGTAACCAGTCATAAGACTACATGTACAGGGAACGGCTTTACTATTGGTCAACACTGGTAACCAGTCATAAGACTACATGTACAGGGAACACTTTACTATTGGTCAACACTGGTAACCAGTCATAAGACTACATGTACAGGGAACTTTACTATTGGTCAACACTGGTAACCAGTCATAAGACTACATGTACAAGGAACTTTACTATTGGTCAACACTGGTAACCAGTCATAAGACTACATGTACAGGGAACTTTACTATTGGTCAACACTGGTAACCAGTCATAAGACTACATGTACAAGGAACTTTACTATTGGTCAACACTGGTAACCAGTCATAAGACTACATGTACAGGGAACTTTACTATTGGTCAACACTGGTAACCAGTCATAAGACTACATGTACAGGGAACACTTTACTATTGGTCAACACTGGTAACCAGTCATAAGACTACATGTACAGGGAACTTTACTATTGGTCAACACTGGTAACCAGTCATAAGACTACATGTACAAGGAACTTTACTATTGGTCAACACTGGTAACCAGTCATAAGACTACATGTACAGGGAACACTTTACTATTGGTCAACACTGGTAACCAGTCATAAGACTACATGTACAAGGAACTTTACTATTGGTCAACACTGGTAACCAGTCATAAGACTACATGTACAGGGAACACTTTACTATTGGTCAACACTGACCAGTAACCAGTCATAAGACTACATGTACAGGGAACACTTTACTATTGGTCAACACTGGTAACCAGTCATAAGACTACATGTACAGGGAACTTTATTATTGGTCAACACTGGTAACTAGTCATAAGACTACATGTAAAAGGAACTTTACTATTGGTCAACACTGGTAACCAGTCATAACACTACATGTACAAGGAACTTTACTATTGGTCAACACTGGTAACCAGTCATAAGACTACATGTACAGGGAACTTTACTATTGGTCAATACTGGTAACCAGTCATAAGACTACATGTACAAGGAACTTTACTATTGGTCAACACTGGTAACCAGTCATAAGACTACATGTACAGGGAACACTTTACTATTGGTCAACACTGGTAACCAGTCATAAGACTACATGTACAGGGAACTTTACTATTGGTCAACACTGGTAACCAGTCATAAGACTACATGTACAAGGAACTTTACTATTGGTCAACACTGGTAACCAGTCATAAGACTACATGTACAGGGAACACTTTACTATTGGTCAACACTGGTAACCAGTCATAAGACTACATGTACAGGGAACTTTACTATTGGTCAACACTGGTAACCAGTCATAAGACTACATGTACAAGGAACTTTACTATTGGTCAACACTGGTAACCAGTCATAAGACTACATGTACAGGGAACTTTACTATTGGTCAACACTGGTAACCAGTCATAAGACTACATGTACAAGGAACTTTACTATTGGTCAACACTGGTAACCAGTCATAAGACTACATGTACAGGGAACTTTACTATTGGTCAACACTGGTAACCAGTCATAAGACTACATGTACAGGGAACACTTTACTATTGGTCAACACTGGTAACCAGTCATAAGACTACATGTACAGGGAACTTTACTATTGGTCAACACTGGTAACCAGTCATAAGACTACATGTACAGGGAACACTTTACTATTGGTCAACACTGGTAACCAGTCATAAGACTACATGTACAGGGAACACTTTACTATTGGTCAACACTGGTAACCAGTCATAAGACTACATGTACAAGGAACACTTTACTATTGGTCAACACTGACCAGTAACCAGTCATAAGACTACATGTACAGGGAACACTTTACTATTGGTCAACACTGGTAACCAGTCATAAGACTACATGTACAGGGAAACTTTACTATTGGTCAACACTGGTAACTAGTCATAAGACTACATGTACAAGGAACTTTACTATTGGTCAACACTGGTAACCAGTCATAAGACTACATGTACAAGGAACTTTACTATTGGTCAACACTGGTAACCAGTCATAAGACTACATGTACAGGGAACTTTACTATTGGTCAACACTGGTAACCAGTCATAAGACTACATGTACAAGGAACTTTACTATTGGTCAACACTGGTAACCAGTCATAAGACTACATGTACAGGGAACACTTTACTATTGGTCAACACTGGTAACCAGTCATAAGACTACATGTACAGGGAACTTTACTATTGGTCAACACTGGTAACCAGTCATAAGACTACATGTACAAGGAACTTTACTATTGGTCAACACTGGTAACCAGTCATAAGACTACATGTAACTTTACTATTGGTCAACACTGGTAACCAGTCATAAGACTACATGTACAGGGAACTTTACTATTGGTCAACACTGGTAACCAGTCATAAGACTACATGTACAAGGAACTTTACTATTGGTCAACACTGGTAACCAGTCATAAGACTACATGTACAGGGAACTTTACTATTGGTCAACACTGGTAACCAGTCATAAGACTACATGTACAGGGAACTTTACTATTGGTCAACACTGGTAACCAGTCATAAGACTACATGTACAGGGAACTTTACTATTGGTCAACACTGGTAACCAGTCATAAGACTACATGTACAGGGAACTTTACTATTGGTCAACACTGGTAACCAGTCATAAGACTACATGTACAAGGAACTTTACTATTGGTCAACACTGGTAACCAGTCATAAGACTACATGTACAGGGAACTTTACTATTGGTCAACACTGGTAACCAGTC
Source organism: Actinostola sp. cb2023 (assembly GCA_033675265.1). Classification (NCBI taxonomy): domain Eukaryota; kingdom Metazoa; phylum Cnidaria; class Anthozoa; order Actiniaria; family Actinostolidae; genus Actinostola; species Actinostola sp. cb2023. The sequence goes on from JAUJYZ010000582.1 coordinate 95,419, forward strand.
ATAAGACTACATGTACAGGGAACACTTTACTATTGGTCAACACTGGTAACCAGTCATAAGACTACATGTACAGGGAACACTTTACTATTGGTCAACACTGGTAACCAGTCATAAGACTACATGTACAAGGAAACTTTACTATTGGTCAACACTGGTAACCAGTCATAAGACTACATGTACAGGGAACACTTTACTATTGGTCAACACTGGTAACCAGTCATAAGACTACATGTACAGGGAACTTTACTATTGGTCAACACTGGTAACCAGTCATAAGACTACATGTACAGGGAACTTTACTATTGGTCAACACTGGTAACCAGTCATAAGACTACATGTACAGGGAAACTTTACTATTGGTCAACACTGGTAACCAGTCATAAGACTACATGTACAGGGAACTTTACTATTGGTCAACACTGGTAACCAGTCATAAGACTACATGTACAAGGAACTTTACTATTGGTCAACACTGGTAACCAGTCATAAGACTACATGTACAGGGAACTTTACTATTGGTCAACACTGGTAACCAGTCATAAGACTACATGTACAGGGAACACTTTACTATTGGTCAACACTGGTAACCAGTCATAAGACTACATGTACAGGGAAACTTTACTATTGGTCAACACTGGTAACCAGTCATAAGACTACATGTACAGGGAACTTTACTATTGGTCAACACTGGTAACCAGTCATAAGACTACATGTACAGGGAACACTTTACTATTGGTCAACACTGGTAACCAGTCATAAGACTACATGTACAGGGAACTTTACTATTGGTCAACACTGGTAACCAGTCATAAGACTACATGTACAGGGAACACTTTACTATTGGTCAACACTGGTAACCAGTCATAAGACTACATGTACAGGGAACACTTTACTATTGGTCAACACTGGTAACCAGTCATAAGACTACATGTACAAGGAACTTTACTATTGGTCAACACTGGTAACCAGTCATAAGACTACATGTACAGGGAACTTTACTATTGGTCAACACTGGTAACCAGTCATAAGACTACATGTACAGGGAACTTTACTATTGGTCAACACTGGTAACCAGTCATAAGACTACATGTACAAGGAACTTTACTATTGGTCAACACTGGTAACCAGTCATAAGACTACATGTACAGGGAACTTTACTATTGGTCAACACTGGTAACCAGTCATAAGACTACATGTACAGGGAACTTTACTATTGGTCAACACTGGTAACCAGTCATAAGACTACATGTACAGGGAACTTTACTATTGGTCAACACTGGTAACCAGTCATAAGACTACATGTACAGGGAACTTTACTATTGGTCAACACTGGTAACCAGTCATAAGACTACATGTACAGGGAACTTTACTATTGGTCAACACTGGTAACCAGTCATAAGACTACATGTACAGGGAACTTTACTATTGGTCAACACTGGTAACCAGTCATAAGACTACATGTACAGGGAACTTTACTATTGGTCAACACTGGTAACCAGTCATAAGACTACATGTACAGGGAACTTTACTATTGGTCAACACTGGTAACCAGTCATAAGACTACATGTACAGGGAACTTTACTATTGGTCAACACTGGTAACCAGTCATAAGACTACATGTACAGGGAACTTTACTATTGGTCAACACTGGTAACCAGTCATAAGACTACATGTACAGGGAACTTTACTATTGGTCAACACTGGTAACCAGTCATAAGACTACATGTACAGGGAACTTTACTATTGGTCAACACTGGTAACCAGTCATAAGACTACATGTACAGGGAACTTTACTATTGGTCAACACTGGTAACCAGTCATAAGACTACATGTACAGGGAACTTTACTATTGGTCAACACTGGTAACCAGTCATAAGACTACATGTACAGGGAACACTTTACTATTGGTCAACACTGGTAACCAGTCATAAGACTACATGTACAGGGAAACTTTACTATTGGTCAACACTGGTAACCAGTCATAAGACTACATGTACAGGGAACTTTACTATTGGTCAACACTGGTAACCAGTCATAAGACTACATGTACAGGAAACTTTACTATTGGTCAACACTGGTAACCAGTCATAAGACTACATGTACAGGAAACTTTACTATTGGTCAACACTGGTAACCAGTCATAAGACTACATGTACAGGGAACACTTTACTATTGGTCAACACTGGTAACCAGTCATAAGACTACATGTACAGGGAACTTTACTATTGGTCAACACTGGTAACCAGTCATAAGACTACATGTACAGGGAACTTTACTATTGGTCAACACTGGTAACCAGTCATAAGACTACATGTACAAGGAACTTTACTATTGGTCAACACTGGTAACCAGTCATAAGACTACATGTACAGGGAACTTTACTATTGGTCAACACTGGTAACCAGTCATAAGACTACATGTACAGGGAAACTTTACTATTGGTCAACACTGGTAACCAGTCATAAGACTACATGTACAGGGAACTTTACTATTGGTCAACACTGGTAACCAGTCATAAGACTACATGTACAGGGGAACTTTACTTTACTATTGGTCAACACTGGTAACCAGTAACCATCATAAGACTACATGTACAGGAACTTTACTATTGGTCAACACTGGTAACCAGTCATAAGACTACATGTACAAGGAACTTTACTATTGGTCAACACTGGTAACCAGTCATAAGACTACATGTACAAGGAACTTTACTATTGGTCAACACTGGTAACCAGTCATAAGACTACATGTACAGGGACACTTTACTATTGGTCAACACTGGTAACCAGTCATAAGACTACATGTACAAGGAACTTTACTATTGGTCAACACTGGTAACCAGTCATAAGACTACATGTACAGGGAACTTTACTATTGGTCAACACTGGTAACCAGTCATAAGACTACATGTACAAGGAACTTTACTATTGGTCAACACTGGTAACCAGTCATAAGACTACATGTACAGGGAACACTTTACTATTGGTCAACAACACTGGTAACCAGGGTCATTGGTCAAAGACATAAGACTACATGTACAGGGAACTTTACTATTGGTCAACACTGGTAACCAGTCATAAGACTACATGTACAGGGAACTTTACTATTGGTCAACACTGGTAACCAGTCATAAGACTACATGTACAGGGAACTTTACTATTGGTCAACACTGGTAACCAGTCATAAGACTACATGTACAGGGAACTTTACTATTGGTCAACACTGGTAACCAGTCATAAGACTACATGTACAGGGACACTTTACTATTGGTCAACACTGGTAACCAGTCATAAGACTACATGTACAGGGAAACTTTACTATTGGTCAACACTGGTAACCAGTCATAAGACTACATGTACAGGGACACTTTACTATTGGTCAACACTGGTAACCAGTCATAACTGGACTACATGTACAGGGAACACTTTACTATTGGTCAACACTGGTAACCAGTCATAAGACTACATGTACAGGGAACTTTACTATTGGTCAACACTGGTAACCAGTCATAAGACTACTACATGTACAGGGAACTTTACTATTGGTCAACACTGGTAACCAGTCATAAGACTACATGTACAGGGAACTTTACTATTGGTCAACACTGGTAACCAGTCATAAGACTACATGTACAAGGGAACTTTACTATTGGTCAACACTGGTAACCAGTCATAAGACTACATGTACAGGGAACTTTACTATTGGTCAACACTGGTAACCAGTCATAAGACTACATGTACAGGGAACACTTTACTATTGGTCAACACTGGGGTAACCAGTCATAAGACTACATGTACAGGGAACTTTACTATTGGTCAACACTGGTAACCAGTCATAAGACTACATGTACAGGGAAACTTTACTATTGGTCAACACTGGTAACCAGTCATAAGACTACATGTACAGGGAACTTTACTATTGGTCAACACTGGTAACCAGTCATAAGACTACATGTACAGGGGGAACTTTACTATTGGTCAACACTGGTAACCAGTCATAAGACTACATGTACAGGGAACTTTACTATTGGTCAACACTGGTAACCAGTCATAAGACTACATGTACAGGGACACTTTACTATTGGTCAACACTGGTAACCAGTCATAAGACTACATGTACAGGGAACTTTACTATTGGTCAACACTGGTAACCAGTCATAAGACTACATGTACAGGGAACACTTTACTATTGGTCAACACTGGTAACCAGTCATAAGACTACATGTACAGGGAACACTTTACTATTGGTCAACACTGGTAACCAGTCATAATAAGACTACATGTACAAGGAACTTTACTATTGGTCAACACTGGTAACCAGTCATAAGACTACATGTACAGGGAACACTTTACTATTGGTCAACACTGGTAACCAGTCATAAGACTACATGTACAGGGAACTTTACTATTGGTCAACACTGGTAACCAGTCATAAGACTACATGTACAGGGAACTTTACTATTGGTCAACACTGGTAACCAGTCATAAGACTACATGTACAGGGAACACTTTACTATTGGTCAACACTGGTAACCAGTCATAAGACTACATGTACAGGGACACTTTACTATTGGTCAACACTGGTAACCAGTCATAAGACTACATGTACAAGGAACTTTACTATTGGTCAACACTGGTAACCAGTCATAAGACTACATGTACAGGGAAACTTTACTATTGGTCAACACTGGTAACCAGTCATAAGACTACATGTACAGGGAACACTTTACTATTGGTCAACACTGGTAACCAGTCATAAGACTACATGTACAGGGAAACTTTACTATTGGTCAACACTGGTAACCAGTCATAAGACTACATGTACAGGGAAACTTTACTATTGGTCAACACTGGTAACCAGTCATAAGACTACATGTACAGGGGAACACTTTACTATTGGTCAACACTGGTAACCAGTCATAAGACTACATGTACAGGGAACTTTACTATTGGTCAACACTGGTAACCAGTCATAAGACTGGTAACTTTACTATTGGTCAACACTGGTAACCAGTCATAAGACTACATGTACAGGGAACACTTTACTATTGGTCAACACTGGTAACCAGTCATAAGACTACATGTACAGGGAAACTTTACTATTGGTCAACACTGGTAACCAGTCATAAGACTACATGTACAAGGAACAACTTTACTATTGGTCAACACTGGTAACCAGTCATAAGACTACATGTAGACAGGGAACTTTACTATTGGTCAACACTGGTAACCAGTCATAAGACTACATGTACAAGGATCTTTACTATTGGTCAACACTGGTAACCAGTCATAAGACTACATGTACAGGGAACACTTACTATTGGTCAACACTGGTAACCAGTCATAAGACTACATGTACAGGGAACACTTTACTATTGGTCAACACTGGTAACCAGTCATAAGACTACATGTA
>JAUJYZ010000582.1:101783-117719 GCA_033675265.1 Actinostola sp. cb2023
AGAGTACAAACACTAGAGTACAAACACTAGTACAAACAGTACAGTACAAACACTAGAGTACAAACACTAGAGTACAAACACTAGAGTACTAAACACTAGAGTACAAACACTAGAGTACAAACACTAGAGTACAAACACTAGAGTACAAACACTACAGTACAAACACTACAGTACAAACACTAGAGTACAAACACTACAGTACAAACACTAGAGTACAAACACTAGAGTACAAACACTACAGTACAAACACTACAGTACAAACACTAGAGTACAAACACTAGAGTACAAACACTAGAGTACAAACACTAGAGTACAAACACTAGAGTACAAACACTAGAGTACAAACACTACAGTACAAACACTACAGTACAAACACAGTACAAACACTACAGTACAAACACTACAGTACAAACACTACAGTACAAACACTACAGTACAAACACTAGAGTACAAACACTAGAGTACAAAACTACAGTACTACAGTACAGTAAACACTAGAGTACAAACACTAGAGTACAAACACTACAGTACAAACACTACAGTACAAACACTACAGTACAAACACTAAGTACAAACACTAGAGTACAAACACTAGAGTACAAACACTACAGTACAAACACTACAGTACAAACACTACAGTACAAACACTACAGTACAAACACTAACACTACAGTACACTAAGTACAAACTACAGTACAAACACTACAGTACAAACACTAGAGTACAAACACTAGAGTACAAACACTAGAGTACAAACACTAGAGTACAAACACTACAGTACAAACACTAGAGTACAAACACTACAGTACAAACACTAGAGTACAAACACTAGAGTACAAACAGTACAAACACTACAGTACTACAGTACAAACACTACAGTACAAACACTAGAGTACAAACACTAGAGTACAAAACACTACAGTACAAACACTACAGTACAAACACTACAGTACAAACACTACAGTACAAACACTACAGTACAAACACTAGAGTACAAACACTAGAGTACAAAACACTACAGTACAAACACTACAGTACAAAAACTACACTAAACACTAGACAAACACTAGAGTACAAACACTAGAGTACAAACACTAGAGTACAAACACTAGAGTACAAACACTAGAGTACAAAAACACTAGAGTACAAACACTAGAGTACAAACACTAGAGTACAAAAACAGTACAAACACTAGAGTACAAACACTACAGTACAAACACTACAGAGTACAAACACTACAGTACAAACACTACAGTACAAAAACTACAGTACAAACACTACAGTACAAACACTAGAGTACAAACACTACAGTACAAACACTAGAGTACAAACACTACAGTACAAAAACAAACTAGAGTACAAACACTAGAGTACAAACACTAGAGTACAAACACTAGAGTACAAAACACTAGAGTACAAACACTAGAGTACAAACACTAGAGTACAAACACTAGAGTACAAACACTACAAACACTAGAGTACAAACACTAAACACTAGAGTACAAACACTAGAGTACAACACTAGACAAACACTAGAACACTAGAGTACAAGTACAAACACTACAGTACAAACACTAGAGTACAAACACTAGAGTACAAACACTAGAGTACAAACACTAGAGTACAAACACTAGAGTACAAACACTAGAGTACAAACACTACAGTACAAACACTACAGTACAAACACTAGAGTACAAACACTAGAGTACAAAAACACTAGAGTACAAACACTAGAGTACAAACACTAGAGTACAAACACTAGAGTACAAACACTAAGTACAAACTACAGTACAAAACACTACAGTACAAACACTACAGTACAAATAACTACAGTACACTACTAGAGTACAAACACTAGAGTACAAACACTAGAGTACAAACACTACAGTACAAACACTAGAGTACAAACACTAGAGTACAAACACTAGAGTACAAACACTAGAGTACAAACACTAGAGTACAAACACTACAGTACAAACACTACAGTACAAACAAACTACAGTACAAATAAGTACAAACACTACAGTACAAACACTAGAGTACAAACACTAGAGTACTAAACACTACAGTACAAACACTACAGTACAAACACTACAGTACAAACACTACAGTACAAACACTAGAGTACAAATACAGTACAAACAACACTACAGTACAAACACTAGTAGTACAAACACTACAGTACAAAACACTACAGTACAAACACTACAGTACAAACACTACAGTAGTACAAACACTAGTACAAACAAACACTAGAGTACAAACACTACAGTACAAACACTAGAGTACAAACACTAGAGTACAAACACTAGAGTACTAGAGTACAAACTACAGTACAAACACTAGAGTACAAACACTACAGTACAAACACTACAGTACAAACACTAGAGTACAAACACTACAGTACAAACACTAAACAAACACTAGAGTACAAACACTAGAGTACAAACACTAGAGTACAAACACTAGAGTACAAACACTAGAGTACAAACACTACAGTACAAACACTAGAGTACAAACACTAGAGTACAAACACTAGAGTACAAACACTACAGTACAAACACTACAGTACAAACACTAGTAGAGTAGAGTAAACACTACAGTACAAACACTAGAGTACAAACACTAGAGTACAAACACTACAGTACAAACCCTAGAGTACAAACACTACAGTACAAACACTACAGTACAAACACTAGAGTACAAACACTAGAGTACAAACACTAGAGTACAAACACTAGAGTACAAACACTACAGTACAAACACTACAGTACAAACACTACAGTACAAACACTAGAGTACAAACACTAGAGTACAAACACTACAGTACAAACACTAGAGTACAAACACTACAGTACAAACACTACAGTACAAACACTACAGTACAAACACTACAGTACAAACACTACAGTACAAACACTAGAGTACAAACTAGAGTACAAACACTAGAGTACAAACACTAGAGTACAAACACTAGAGTACAAACACTAGAGTACAAACACTACAGTACAAACACTACAGTACACTAGAGTACAAACACTACAGTACAAACACTACAGTACAAACACTACAGTACAAACACTACAGTACAAACACTACAGTACAAACACTACAAACACTAGAGTACAAACACTAGAGTACAAACTAGAGTACAAAAACACTACAGTACAAACACTACAGTACAAACAAACACAAACACTACAGTACAAACACTAGTAGTACTAGAGTACAAACACTAGAGTACAAACAGTACTAGAGTACAAAAACACTACAGAGTACAGTAAACACTACAGTACAAACACTACAGTACAAACACTACAGTACAAACACTAGAGTACAAACACTACAGTACAGTACAAACACTACAGTACAAACACTACAGTACAAACACTACAGTACAAACACTACAGTACAAACACTAGAGTACAAACACTAGAGTACACAAACACTACAGTACAAACACTACAGTACAAACACTACAGTACAAACACTACAGTACAAACACTACAGTACAAACACTAGAGTACAAACACTAGAGTACAAACACTACAGTACAAACACTACAGTACAAACACTACAGTACAAACACTACAGTACAAACACTACAGTACAAACACTAGAGTACAAACACTAGAGTACAAACACTAGTAGTACAAACACTACAGTACAAACACTACAGTACAAACACTACAGTACAAATGTACACTACAAACACTACAGTACAAACACTACTACAAACACTACAGTACAAACACTAGAGTACAAACACTACAGTACAAACACTAGAGTACTACAGTACAAACACTAGAGTACAAACACTAGAGTACAAACACTACAGTACACTACAGTACACACAAACACTACAGTACAAACACTAGAGTACAAACACTACAGTACAACAAAGTACACTACAGTACAAACACTACAGTACAAACACTACAGTACAAACACTACAGTACAAACACTAGAGTACACTACAGTACAAACACTAGAGTACAAAAACTACAGTACAAACACTACAGTACAAACACTAGAGTACAAACACTACAGTACAAAACACTAGAGTACAAACACAGTACACTACAGTACAAACACTACAGTACAAACACTAGAGTACAAACACTACAGTACAAACACAGTACAAACACTACAGTACAAACTAGAGTACAAACACTAGAGTACAAACACTAGAGTACAAACACTACAGTACAAACAAACACTAGAGTACAAACTAGAGTACAAACACTAGAGTACAAACACTAGAGTACAAAAACAAACTACTAGAGTACAAACACTACAGTACAAACACTACAGTACAAACACTACAGTACAAACACTAGAGTACAAACACTACAGTACAAACACTAGAGTACAAACACTAGAGTACAAACACTAGAGTACAAAACTACTAGAGTACAAACACTAGAGTACAAACACTACAGTACAAACACTAGAGTACAAACACTACAGTACAAACACTAGAGTACAAACACTACAGTACTACAGTACAAACACTACAGTACAAACACTAGTACAAACACTAGTACAAACACTAGAGTAGTACAACAGTACAGTAGTACAAACACTAGAGTACAAACACTAGAGTACAAAAACACTACAGTACAAAAACACTACAGTACAACACACTAGAGTACAAACACTACAGTAAACACTACAGTACAAACACTACAGTACAAACTAGAGTACAAAACTAGAGTACAAACACTAGAGTACAAACACTACAGTACAAACACTACAGTACACTAAACACTACAGTACAAACACTACAGTACAAAACTACTACAGTACAAACACTTAGTACAAACACTACAGTACAAACACTACAGTACAAAACTACAGTACAAACACTACAGTACAAACACTAGAGTACAAAAACACTACAGTACAAACACTAAGTACAAACACTACAGTACAAACACTAGAGTACAAACACTACAGTACAAACACTAGAGTACAAAAACACTACAGTACAGTACAACACACTACAGTACAAACACTACAGTTACAAACACTAGAGTACAAACACTAAGTAAAACACTAGTACAAACACTACAGTACAAACACTAGAGTACAAACACTACTAGAGTACAAACAGTACAAACACTAGAGTACAAACACTACAGTACACACTACAGTACAAACACTACAGTACAAACACTACAGTACAAACACTAGAGTACAAACACTAGAGTAGAGTACAAGAGTACAAACACTACAGTACAGTAGAGTACAAACACTAGAGTACAAAACTAGAGTACAAACACTACAGTACAAACAAAACACTACAGTACAAACACTAGAGTACAAACACTAGAGTACAAACACTACAGTACAAAACTACTAGAGTACTACAGTAAAACTAGAGTAAACACTAGTACAAAGTACAAACACTAGAGTACACTAAGTACAAACTACAGTACAAACACTAGAGTACAAACACTACAGTACAAACACTACAGTAGTACAGTACAAACACTACAGTACAAAACACTAGTACAAACAAACACTACAGTACAAACACTAGAGTACAAACACTAGAGTACAGTACAGTACAAACACTAGAGTACAAACACTAGAGTACAAACACTAGAGTACAAACACTACAGTACAAACACTACAGTACAAACACTACAGTACAAACACTACAGTACAAAAACACTACTAGAGTACAAACACTACAGTACAAAACTACAAACACTAGAGTACAAACACTAGAGTACAAACACTAGAGTACAAACACTACAGTACAAGTACAGTACACTACAGTACAAACACTACAGTACAAATAACTACAGTACAAACACTACAGTACAAACACTAGAGTACAAAACTAGAGTACAAGTACAAACACTACAGTACAAACACTACAGTACAAACACTAGAGTACAAACACTACAGTACAAACACTAGAGTACAAACACTAGAGTACAAACACTAGAGTACAAACACTACAGTACAAAAACACTACAGTACAAACACTAGAGTACAAACACTACAGTACAAACACTAAACAAACACTACAGTACAAACACAAACAGTACAAACACTACACAAACAAACACTACAGTACAAACACTAGAGTACAAACACTAGAGTACAAACACTAGAGTACAAACACTAGAGTACAAACACTACAGTACAAACACTACAGTACAAACACTACAGTACAAACACTACAGTACAAACACTAGAGTACAAACACTACAGTACAAACACTAGAGTAAACACTACAGTACAAACACTACAGTACAAACACTACAGTACAAACACTACAGTACAAACACTAGAGTACAAAAGTACAGTAAACACTAAGTACAAACACTACAGTACAAACACTACAGTAGTAAAGTACTAGAGTACAAACACTAGAGTACAAACACAGTACAAACACTAAACACTAGAGTACAAACACTAGAGTACAAACACTAGAGTACAAACACTAGAGTACAAACACTAGAGTACAAACACTAAGTACAAACACTAGTAGTACAAACACTAGAGTACAAACACTAGAGTACAAACACTACAGTACAAACAGTACAGTACAAACACTAGAGTACAAACACTACAGTACAAACTAGAGTACAAACACTACAGTACAAACACTACAGTACAAAACACAGTACAGTACAAACAGTACAGTACAAACACTAGAGTACAACACTAGAGTACAAAACAGAGTACAAACACTACAGTACAAACACTAGTGTACAGTACAAACACTACAGTACAAACACTACAGTACAAACACTAGAGTACAAACACTACAGTACAAACAAACAGTACAGTACACAAACACTACAGTACAAAACACAGTAGTAACACTACAGTACAAACACTAGAGTACAAAAAGTACAGTACAAACACTAGTAAATACAGTACAAACACTAGAGTACAAACACTACAGTACAAGTAGTACAAACACTAGAGTACAAACAAAGGGAGTAAAAACACTACAGTACAAACACTACAGTACAAACACTAAAGTACAAACTAGAGTACAAACAGTACAAACACTACAGTACAAACACTACAGTACAAACACTAGAGTACAAACACTAGAGTACTAAGTACAAACACTACAGTACAAACACTACAGTACACTACAGTACAATACTAGAGTACAAACACTAGAGTACAAAAACACTACAGTACAAACTACAGTACAAACACTAGAGTACAAACACTACACTAAGTACAAACACTAGAGTACAAACACTACAGTAAACACTACAGTACAAACACTACAGTACTAGAGTAAACACTACAGTACAAAACACTACAGTACAAACACTACAGTACAAACACTACAGTACAAACACTACAGTACAAACACTAGAGTACAAACACTAGAGTACAAACTAGTACTAGAGTACAAAAACTAGAGTACAAACACTACAGTACACTAACAAACACTAGAGAACAAACTACAGTACACTACAGTTACAGTACAAACACTACAGTACAAACTACGTACAGTACACTACAGTACAAACACTAGAGTAAAACTACAGTACAAACACTACAGTACAAACACTACAGTACAAACACTACACGTACAAACAGAGTACAAACACTAGAGTACAAACACTAGAAGTACAGTACAAACACTACAGTACAAAACTAGAGTACAAACACTACAGTACAAACTACTACAGTACAAAACTAGAGTACAAACACTAGTAGTACAAACACTAGAGTACAAACTACTACAGTGGAGTACAAACACTAGTACAAACACTAGTACAAACACTAAGTACAACTACAGTACAACAGTACACACTACAGTACAACAGTACTACAGTACAAACACTACAGTACAAACACACAGTACAGTAACAGTACAACACTACTAGAGTACAAACACTAGAGTACAAACACTACAGTACAAACACTACAGTGTAAAACACTACAGTACAACACACTACAGTACAGTACAAAACACTACAGTACAAACACTACAGTACACTAGAGTACAAACACTACAGTACAAACACTACAGTACAAACTACAGTAAACACTACAGTACAAAACACTAGAGTACAGTACACACTACACACACTACGTAGTACAAACACTACAGTAGTAACACTAGAGTACAAACATACTACAACACTACAGTACAAACACTAGAGTACAAACAGTACAGTACAAACACACAGTACAGTACAAACACTAACACTACAGTACAAACAAGTACACTAGAGTACAAACAGTACAGTACAAACACTAGAGTACAAACACTAGAGTACAAACACTACAGTACTTAAACACTAGAGTACAAACACTACAGTACAAACACAGTACAAACACTAGAGTACAAACACTAGAGTACAAACACTAGTAGTACAGTCTTGTACACACTACAGTACAAACACTACAGTACAAACAAACAGTACAAACACTAGAGTACAAACACTACAGTACAAACACTACAGTACAAACACTACACTAACACTAGTACAAACACTAGAGTACAAACACTAGAGTACAAACACTAGAGTACAAACACTACAGTACAAACACTACAGTACAAACACTAGAGTAAACACTAGAGTACAAACACTAGAGTACAAACTACAGTACAAACACTACAGTACAAACACTAAACAACTAGAGTACAAACACTACAGTACAAACACTACAGTACAAACACTACAGTACTAGTACAAACACTACAGTACAAACACTAGAGTACAGTGACAAACACTACAGTACAAATAGACTACTAGAGTACAAACACTACAGTACAAACACTAGAGTACAAACACTAGAGTACAAACACTAGAGTACAAACACTACAGTACAAACACTAGAGTACAAACACTACAGTACAAACACTAGTAGTAACACTAGAGTACAAACACTACAGTACAAACACTAGAGTACAAACACTACAACAAAAGAGTACAAACACTAGAGTAAACACTAGAGTACAAAACACTAGAGTACAGTACTAAAAACTACAGTACAAACACAGTACTAGTACAAACACTACAGTACAACTACAGTACAAACACTAGAGTACACACTACAGTACTACAAACACTACAGTACAAACACTAGAGTACAAACACTACAGTACAAACACTAGAGTACACAGTACACTAGAGTACAAACACTACAGTACAAACACTTAGTACAAACACTAGAGTACAAACACTAGAGTACAAACACTAGAGTACAAACAACACACAGTACACTACAAAGTACAAACACTACAGTACAAACTAGAGTACAAACTACAGTACAAACACTACAGTAGGACAGTACAGTACAAAGTACACTAGAGTACAAACACTAGAGTACAAACACTACAGTACAAACACTACAGTACAAAAACTAGAGTACAAACACTACAGTACAAACACTAGAGTACAAGTAAAAACACTACAGTACAAACACTAGAGTAGAGTACAAACTAAACTGCGAGTACAAAACACTAGAGTACAAACACTACAGTACAAACAGTACAGTACAAACACTAGAGTACAAACACTACAGTACAAACACTACAGTAAACACTAGAGTACAAACACTACAGTACACAAACACTAGAGTACAAACACTAGAGTACAAACACTAGAGTACAAACACAAACAGTACAAACACTACAGTACAAACACTAGAGTACAAAACACTAGTACAGTACAAACACTACAGTAGAGTACAACACTAGAGTACAAACACTACACAGTACAGTAAAACTAGAGTACAAACACTACAGTACAAACACTAGAGTACATTCGTAACACTACAGTACAAACACTACAGTACAGTACAAACACTAAGTACACTACTAGAGTACAAACACTACAGTACAAAACACTACAGTACAAACACTACAGTACAAAACTAGAGTACAAACACTAGAGTACAAACACTACTAGAGTACAAACACAGTACAAACACTACAGTACAAACACTACAAGTACAAAAACACTAGAGTACAAACACTACAGTACAAAACTACAGTACAAACTAGAGTACAAACACTAGAGTACAAACACTACAGTACAAACACAAACAGAGTACAAACACTACAGTACAAACACTAGAGTACAAACACTACAGTACAAGTACACACTACAGTACAAACACTAGAGTACAAACAAAGTACACTACAGTACAACACTACAGTACAAACACTACAGTACAAACACTAGAGTACAAACACTAGAGTACAAACACTAGAGTACAAACACTACAGTACAAAACTACACTACACTACAAACAACCTACAGTACAAACACTAGAGTACAAACACTACAGTACAAACACTAGAGTACACTAGAGTACAACAGTACACACAAACAGTACAAAAGAGTACTAGAGTTACAAGTACACTACTACTACAGTACAAACACTACAGTAGTACAACACTAGTACACAACACTACAGTACACACTACACTACAGTACAAACACTAGAGTAAACAGTAAGTACAAACACTATAGTACAAACACTAGAGTACAAACACTACAGTACAGTACAAACACTAGAGTACAAACACTAGAGTACAGTACAGTACAGTACAAACAGTACAAACACTAAAACAAACACTACAGTACAAACACTAGAGTACAAACACTAGAGTACACACTACACAAACACTACAGTACAAACACTAGAGTACACTAAGTACTACAGTACAAACACTACAGTACAAACACTACAGTACAAACACTACAGTACAAACACTACAGTACAGTACAAACACTACAGTACAAACACTACAGTACAAACACTAGAGTACAAACACTACAGTACTAGAGTACAAACACACTACACTACAAACACTAGAGTACAAACACTACAGTACAACACTAGAGTACAAACACTACAGTACAAACACTACAGTACAAACACTACAGTAAACACTACAGTACAACTAGAGTACAAACACTAGAGTACAAAACACTACAGTACAAACACTAAGTACAGTACAAACACTACAGTACAGTAAAACTACAGTACACTAGAGTACAAACTAGAGTACAAACACTAGAGTACAAACACTAGAGTACAAACACTAGAGTACAAACACTACAGTACAAACACTAGAGTACAAACACTACACTACAGTACAAACAGTACAGTACTAGAGTACACTACAGTACAAACACTACACTAGAGTACAAACACTAGAGTACAAACTACTACAGTACAAACACTACAGTACAAACACTACAGTAGAGTACAAACACTAGAGTACAGTACAAACACTACAGTACAAACACTACAGTACAAACACTAGAGTACAAAACTACTACAGTACAAACACTACAGTACAAACACTAGAGTACAAACACTAGAGTACAAACACTAGAGTACAAACACTACAGTACAAACACTACAGTACAAACACTACAGTACAAACACTAGAGTACAAACACTAGAGTACAAAAACACTACAGTACAAACACTAGAGTACAAACACTAGAGTACAAACACTAGAGTACAAACACTACAGTACAAACACTAGAGTACAAACAAACACTACAGTACAAACACTACAGTACAAACTAGAGTACAAACACTACAGTACAAACACTACAGTACAAACACTACAGTACACAAACACTACAGTACAAACACCTAGAGTACAAACACTACAGTACAAAACACTACAGTACACAAACACTACAGTACAAACACTAGAGTACAAACACTAAGTACAAACACTACAGTACAAACACACTAGAGTACAAACACTACAGTACAAACACTAGAGTACAAACACTAGAGTACAAACACTACAGTACAAACACTAGAGTACAAAAACACTACAGTACAAACACTACAGTACAAACACTAGAGTACAAACACTAGAGTACAAACACTAGAGTACAAACACTAGAGTACAAACACTAGAGTACAAACACTACAGTACAAACACTACAGTACAAACACTACAGTACAAAACACTAGAGTACAAACACTAGAGTACAAACACTAGAGTACAAACACTACAGTACACAAACACTAGAGTACAAACACTAGAGTACAAACACTACAGTACAAAAACACTACAGTACAAACACTAGAGTACAAACACTAGAGTACAAACACTAGAGTACAAAACACTAGAGTACAAACACTAGAGTACAAACACTAGAGTACAAACACTACAGTACAAAACACTACAGTAGAGTACAAACACTAGAGTACAAACACTACAGTACAAACACTAGAGTACAAACACTAGAGTACAAACACTAGAGTACAAACACTACAGTACAAACACTAGAGTACAAACAAACACTACAGTACAAACACTAGAGTACAAACACTACAGTACAAACACTACAGTACAAACACTACAGTACAAAAAGAGTACAAACACTACAGTACAAACACTAGAGTACAAACAACACTAGAGTACAACACTAGAGTACAAACACTAGAGTACAAACACTACAGTACAAACACTACAGTACAAACACTACAGTAGTACAAACACTAGAGTACAAACACTAGAGTACACTACAAACACTACAGTACAAACACTAGAGTACAAACACTAGAGTACAAACACTACAGTACAAACACTACAGTACAACACTAGAGTACAAACACTACACTACAGTACAAACACTACAGTACAAACACTAGAGTACAAACACTAGTACAGTACAGTACACACTACTAGAGTACACTACTACAGTACAAACACTAGAGTACAAAAACACTACAGTACAAACACTAGAGTACAAGTACAGTACAAACACTAGAGTACAAACACTAGAGTACAAACACTAGAGTACAAACACTAGAGTACAAAAACACTAGAGTACAAACACTAGAGTACAAACACTAGAGTACAAACACTAGAGTACAAACACTAGAGTACAAAACTAGAGTAAAACTAGAGTACAAACTAGAGTACAAACACTAGAGTACAAACACTAGAGTACAAACACTACAGTACAAAAACACTACAGTACAAACACTAGAGTACAAACACTAGAGTACAAACACACTACAGTACAAACACTAGAGTACAAACACTAGAGTACAAACACTACAGTACAAACACTACAGTACAAACAAACACTAAACAGTACAAACACTACAGTACAAACACTACAGTACAAACACTACAGTACAAACACTACAGTACAAACACTACAGTACAAACACTAGAGTACAAACACTAGAGTACAAACACTACAGTACAAGTACAAACACTACAGTACAACACTAGAGTACAGTAAACACTAGAGTACAAACACTAGAGTACAAACACTAGAGTACAAACACTAGAGTACAAACACTAGAGTACAAAACACTAGAGTACAAACACTAGAGTACAAACACTACAGTACAAACACTACAGTACAAACACTACAGTACAAACACTACAGTACAAACACTAGAGTACAAACACTAGAGTACAAACACTACAGTACAAACACTAGAGTACAAACACTAGAGTACAAACACTAGAGTACAAACACTACAGTACAAACACTACAGTACAAATCACACTACAGTACAAACACTACAGTACAAACACTAGAGTACAAACACTACAGTACAAACACTAAGTACAAACACTAGAGTACAAACACTACAGTACAGTTACAAACACTAGAGTACAAACACTACAGTACAAACACTACAGTACAAACAGTACAGTACAAACACTACAGTACAAACACTAGAGTACAAAAACACTAGAGTACAAACACTACAGTACAAACACTACAGTACAAACACTAGAGTACAAACACTAGAGTACAAACACTAGAGTACAAACACTAGAGTACAAACACTAGAGTACAAACACTACAGTACAAACACTACAGTACAAACACTACAGTACAAACACTAAGTACAAACACTACAGTACAAACACTAGAGTACAAACACTAGAGTACAAACAAAGTACTAGAGTACAAACACTACAGTACAAACACTAGAGTACAAACACTACAGTACAAACACTACAGTACAAGTACTAGAGTACAAACACTAGAGTACAAACACTACAGTACAAACACTAGAGTACAAACACTACAGTACAAACACTAGAGTACAAACACTACAGTACAAACACTACAGTACAAACACTAGAGTACAAACACTAGAGTACAAACACTAGAGTACAACACTAGAGTACAACAAACACTACAGTACAAACACTAGAGTACAAACACTAGAGTACAAACACTAAGTACAAACAACAGTACTAGAGTACAAACACTAGAGTACACTAGAGTACAAACTACAGTACAAACACTAGAGTACAAACACTAGAGTACAAACACTAGAGTACAAACACTAGAGTAAAAACACTAGAGTACAAACACTACAGTACAAACACTAGAGTACAAACACTACAGTACAAACACTAAGTACTACAGTACAAACACTAGAGTACAAACACTAGAGTACAAACACTAGAGTACAAACACTAGAGTACAAACACTAGAGTACAAGTACTACAGTACAAACTACAGTACAAACACTACAGTACAAACACTACAGTACAAACACTAGAGTACAAACACTAGAGTACAAACACTAGAGTACAAAACACTACAAAGTACAAACACTACAGTACAAACACTACAGTACAAAACTACAGTACAAACACTACAAACACTACAGTACAAACACTAGAGTACAAACACTACAGTACAAACACTAGAGTACAAACACTAGAGTACAAACACTAGAGTACAAAAACACTACAGTACAAACACTACAGTACAAACACTACAGTACAAAACACTACAGTACAAACACTACAGTACAAACACTACAGTACAAACACTACAGTACAAACACTAGAGTACAAACACTAGAGTACAAACACTAGAGTACAAACACTAAACACTAGAGTACAACAAACACTACAGTACAAACACTAGAGTACAAACACTAGAGTACAAACACTAGAGTACAAACACTAGAGTACAAACACTACAGTACAAACACTAGAGTACACTACAGTACAAACACTACAGTACAAAGTACAACACTAGAGTACAAACACTAGAGTACAAACACTAGAGTACAAACACTACAGTACAAACACTACAGTACAAAAACACTAGAGTACAAACACTAGAGTACAAACACTAGAGTACAACACTAGAGTACAAACACTACAGTACAAACACTACAGTACAAACACTACAGTACAAACACTACAGTACAAACACTAAGAGTACAAACACTAGAGTACAAACACTACTAAAGTACAAACACTAGAGTACAAACACTAGAGTACAAAAACACTACAGTACAAACAAACTAGAGTACAAACACTAGAGTACAAACACTACAGTACAAACACTAGAGTACAAACACTACAGTACAAACACTACAGTACAAACACTAGAGTACAAACACTAGAGTACAAACACTACAGTACAAACACTAGAGTACAAAAACACTACAGTACAAACACTAGAGTACAAACACTAGAGTACAAACACTACAGTACAAACACTACAGTACAAAAGTACAAACACTACAGTACAAACACTAGAGTACAAACACTACAGTACAAACACTACAGTACAGTACAAACACTACAGTACAAAACACTAGAGTACAAACACTACAGTACAAACACTAGAGTACAAACACTAGAGTACAAACACTAGAGTACAAACACACTAGAGTACAAACACTACAGTACAAACACTAGAGTACAAACACTAGAGTACAAACACTAGAGTACAAACACTAGAGTACAAACACTAGAGTACAAACACTAGAGTACAAACACTAGAGTACAAACACTAGAGTACAAAACACTAGAGTACAAACACTAGAGTACAAACACTAGTACAAACAAACACTAGAGTACAAACACTAGAGTACAAACACTAGAGTACAAACACTAGAGTACAAACACTATAGAGTACAAACACTACAGTACAAACACTAGAGTACAAA
>JAUJYZ010000582.1:118562-151143 GCA_033675265.1 Actinostola sp. cb2023
GGAGCATTGTGTTACAGCCTTAGAGAAATAATCAGTCGAGACGTGTTTTGACTAATATTAATCTGACTAGATCGTCGTTAGTTTATTCGCATGGCGAATCTTTACAAATAGAAAACGTTTCCCGTGTTTACATAGCCTGATATAAACATGCACGAGGAAAGTTTGGGAGAAGTCAAGAGCTATTGTGTAAAGCCGAGCCGTTAGGCGAGGTTTTACACAGAGCTCGAGACTTCTCCCAAACTTTCCCGAGTGTTTATATCAGGCTATGTAAACACGGGAAAAGGTTTTCTATTTGTTTTATAAAATAACTATAAGGATTTCTTTCGTAAAACTCCTTTATTTACGCGAGATTTTAGTGATCAAAATTTCAATTCTCCTGAAAAGCGTCAGAAATCGCCCATCATCCAATCAAATCTCATGAAAGAAATCAAAATGGCAAAGCGACTCGACAACTTTTATCTGTGCAGTTTACTGTTTTGACACGAAAAACGATTTGAAGAATGCTATTTTCTGTCAGAAAATTACAGAAGAATGCTTGTTACACTTTGTTTTTGAACACGAATTTAAACACGAAGAAAAGTGAGAAAAGCTGAGCCGAATCACGATCAATGACGAAGAGTCGTCAAACTTTCTGAAATATTTGACATCTTGATGAATGGAGCACGAAGTCAGGTAGCCAAATATCTACAGTTTTTGTCGTATTTTTGAATCTTTTCGTCGCTTCACTCGACAAGAATGTATAAACGATGGACGTTTCTGAGACATTTGAAGATGTGTTTTCTCTTTGACATATTTTACTAGAGATATGAATGTTCTGGCGAACCCGCCGTGTAGCTACAAGAATCGCTCTGTTTTTACTCTTTTGTGAGTATAAATACGGCTATCTTTTCTTGATATTTTCAGTCGTACACTTGAGAAACTATAAGACTTATGTGTAGCTAAGTATAACTTACAAAATGGTTAGTATGTGATTGAGAAAACTGAGCCGTTATATTTAGTTTTCTTCGTTATTGTGGACAGAAATAATTGGACGATTCGTCGAGTTTCTTGCCGGCCGAGTTTGAATGAACTTGAAGCTCAATTCTTGCAAAATTACTTAATTTTCGGTTTAAAATCATCAAAATCACATCTAGATAGAACTTGAACTTAACTAAACAAGAAAAACTGTAATTCTATGGCTTTTGTTTAGTAAATAAAACATGTTTGACAACAGAAAAAAATACATTGGTGGTCAGTTATTTTTACAATCAAATCCACTGCATCGCTTCAAAGTTGTTCAAGGTCATGAACCATGTTTACATAGCCTCATATCAACATATTAATTGACCAATCAGAGCGCGCGTTATTTCTAAATTATTTATTAAAACCGAAATGTAAAACAACTATCCCGTCTCTAAGACTCATATTTCGCAATATTCTCAAATCGTTCGCAAGCGCAGTTCTCAGTTCAGCATTCCGCAATCATAACTGAATATGAGTGACCAAAACCAAAACCAAAACCAAAACCTAAGCGACTCCAAAGTTAAGAACAAATTTACATACGGAAACTGACCCGAGAGAAAACTATAAAGAACAATCAAAATTAACAACTATAGACTAAAGCGAATACTCTAGGGAAAAGCTAGCGGAATGAAAACAAAACATTATCTCTGCAGTTACACATTGATTCGGATGAAATGATTTAAAATATTTATTATAAATTCAATGGGATAGACTGGTATGAAGCCCTTGGTTTTATTAGTATGTCAACTTCATGTCTTCGCGCCACCGTGTAATATCCTCTCTATATAAAAAAGGAACGAAATATTTTTACAATGCGCAATATTCACACCTGATTGGCTGAATTACAGCATATTCAAATTTTGAAGATCTCTGGAAAACAGATGTCTTTAAGTTCAATTGAATCGATTAACGACTTTATTTAAAGTGAATATGAAGCGAAATGTTTTTCTTTTGAAATTCGATTACATATGAAGTGAATAGTGGGATGTTTCAGTATTTTGTGTTTTGGACTTTGCATTGGCGAGTTATAAAGGTTTGAAATCGTGACATGCTAATTTGGTGATGTCATTAAGGTTGCAATTTATTATACAAAAGCGCCCTTGTGCAAATTATTGACATTTTATAATCTGGCAAAAAGTTTTCTATAACTTATATACATTATGTTAAACTTTTTTTCTATTTCAGAGAAGAGTACTGCCTAAAAAAATATGAATAAGTTACGACGTGCAACCTTAATGACGTCACCAAATTAGCATATCACGATTTCAAACCTTTATAACTCGCAAATGAGAAGCTCAAAACACAAAATACTGAAACACTATTCACTTCATATATAAATGAATTTCAAAAGAAAAAAATTCGCTTCATATACACTTTAAGGAGGGTAACACTTAATAATAATAACATTTATGTATTATTTGACAGCAATGAATAGTAACTGATATGGCCGGCTTCGATACTAATTACAACTAGCTAGACGCTCTACTAGCGTGAACTCGCGTGAGATTCTTAATTAAATCAGGTGAACCTCTCGGGTTTCTTAATTAACATTTATATCGCGCGCCCGAGCCCATTATTTTATTATTAGTAACATTGTTAAGCGCTATTGGTTTTTTAGAAGAAATAACGCTATATAAATAAATATTATTATTATTATTATTATTATTACCTAATCTATTGTAAAACAGAATTTTCACAGTCAACAATACCAACTCGGAATGATTGTTCAAGAAGTACCCAAAACTAAAAACCCTTATATTTTAGCCAAAGAACTACATTAGCGAACTATTTCAGAAAATAGTGCAAAGAAAAAACAAACAACAACATTGGATAGAAATTAGGCATCGCAACATGACTAAAACAGCTCTCGTTGCATGACTCGTAAAACATGTATGCGTAATTAGATTGAACGATATTCATATCAAGTAGACTTTCCTATATTGACGATAATCGAGTATGGAGTTGTAAATATATAGCCAAGGACTAAAGTTCCGTATGTACAGCAAGGTACAGCGGCTTGAGCTTGACTTTGGGCTACCTGTGATATTTGAATCTTGATGTATATTTGAATCTTGATGTATATTTGAATCTTGATGTATATTTGAATCTTGATGTATATTTGAATCTTGATGTATATTTGAATCTTGATGTATATTTGAATCTTGATGTATATTTGAATCTTGATGTATATTTGAATCTTGATGTATATTTGAATCTTGATGTATATTTGAATCTTGATGTATATTTGAATCTTGATGTATATTTGAATCTTGATGTATATTTGAATCTTGATGTATATTTGAATCGTGATATATATATTTACAGTTTGAAATATACATATCGACAACTTGATGTATATATTTCCAACTTGATGTATATTTGAATCTTGATGTATATATTTACAGTTTGATGTATAAATATCGATAACTTGATGTATATATTTGCAACTTAATGTATATATCAACAACTTGATATTTTGTCCCTTTTGGTAAAGCATAGAGATGACTATAGTAACTTATAAATTATTATGTTTAATTTTGTTTCAAGATGAAGTTTGTATTACAGAACATAATGGTAAAGGCTAGTTTCCATAACCCAAACCGCCCTTGATCGATAGCAGTCTGGGAACGAGTTTGCATAATGAGACGTCGGCCGTACACGTAACGAAGTTTGGCGTTACGTATTTTCAAGATGTCTACGTTTGTGGAATCAATCTTCTTTATATCGGTCGGTTCTCTGCTTGAATTATCTCTACAACACCTTTAAAATGTCATCCAAATGTGTTTATGCTGTCTACATCTACTCAGCGAAGCTTTAACGACGAAAATTTCGAACTATCGAAGGCAGTTTGAGTTATGGAATCAAGTCTCTACGACAAGGAACGATTTAGTTTCCATAACCCAAACTGCCCTTGTTGATTCTTGGACAAGTCATGGAAACAAAGAATATGTAAGTCATCTTTTACTATGATAATGGAGAAACCCATGTATTTAATTGAAAATCCATGCACTATTAAAGTCTTATAGTGGAAATTTTGGTTATGGTTAATAACTTATAAAGCTTAGTGTACATTGCATTGCTTGTAAAAATGATAATAGAGTTAACTGTACTGTCTCAAGACAAACACCCATCTGTTAAAGACCTATTAACTGATTAAGCCTGTATTACTGTAAACAACAACATTTGACTTGAGCAACATCTTTCAGACTAATTATAATTCATGAGACAAACACAATGGAAACCCCCTCCCCTCCTTGGAGGGGGGGGGGGGGGGGGGGGTGGGTACTTTGGGGGTAAAATGGGTAAGGATGACCATCGGAAAATATATATAGGGAGTACTCCCCCCGGGAATGGAACGTGGTTTTGAAATCTGATGCTAATATTACCATAAAATTTAGCAAACTTTAACTTTGAATTTCTCGAAGAATTATTAACTGTTGAAGTTATATGTGGTGGATATATTACTTGACATTTCTTTCATAACATTCACAGCATTAACATTCACGTTATGGGCCAACTTTGTGAATTAAGGTCATAGATGTTGATGTTCATTATCATAAATGCCTTTTGACTACCTGGGTACCAGAGACCATTGTGTATCTCTCTCCTAAGCTCTACAAGAACACCTACGGCTTGAGAGATAAAAAATAAGGGTCTCTGGTACCCAGGGTACCATTTTACATGCTCTTCAATAATGTTGGTTATACTGTATATATATGTTGTGGTTTAATTTTTTTCACCGGTTTACTTTTTTAGGGATCAAACTGGGTGAAAGCGGAAAAAAACAGGCCTGGAAACCCTACCCAAACTACCAAACGGGCCACACATACCTAGATATACCTTACAATACGATACAATGAATATGTTAATGTAGTTAATTTTTTCCCTGGTATAAAATTTCCCAGTTCATTTTTTCAAGGCAGAGAAAGAATAGAATATACATGTATTTGTGAACGAAATAGCTAAGGGAAAAAATAGCTACAACCCCCCCCCCCCTCTCCCCCCTCCTCCCTCCCTCCAATCCCCCTCCCCCCAATCCCCCTCCCCCAGTAGAAATCCAAGCTTCCAGGATCTTTGTGCCACTGGTACCCTGGAGGTGATCTGGATGTCTTCTTTGACTCGGCACATGTATGGATATATAAATAATAAAATATTTTGTGTATAATATGATGGTTTAATATTTCTAAATTTGAACCTTGCATTTATGAGTTATAGAGGTTTGACATCTCAATATGTAAATTTGATGACGTCTACCCAGGCTTTTGCCATAGCCTTTTTAAACTTGTTTAAGAAGAACTTATTTTTTTTAATGGGGATTTAGGATTATTGACTGGTTAGTCCAGAGCGATAGGTTTTGCAAGGTATTTGGACCAGCGTTGGTGGTGGGTAGTCAAGGTTTGTGTGTGTTTTTGGGGTGGAGGTGAAGGGAGAAGGATAGGAGTGATGTTCACGGGGGAGGGGGCAATGGGATATGGGAACTGGAAGAGAGTGTAAATGTATGGGGGGATAAAATGTAGGGATATAGGGGAGGAAGCGAATGGATGAGGGTGTGATTAGCGGGTGAGGGGCTGTGGGGGAGGAATGGGGAGAGAGTGTTGAGAGTGTAGGGGAGGGGGGGGGGGGGGAGTTTGCAAGTTGAAATGGAAGAAAAGGAGAAATGGGGGGTGAAGGGAAGTAGGTGCATTGAGGGTGGGTGTTGGGTGAAGTGGAGGGAAGGTGAAGTTTTTCAGGGGGGGAAAAGGAATAAAAAGGGGGAGGAATAAAGAAGGTGGGGGTAAAGGGAGAGATGGGTGGAATGGATGTGGAGATGCAGAGAAATGGATGGTAGAAAGGATGGAGAAAGAAGAAAGAGATGGAAAGTTAGTGGATCAACTAGAGTGACAGGTGCAGATATGGATGATAGAAAAGAGGAGAAGAATGAAAGAAGTGGAATGTGAGTGGAAAAATAGAGTGACAGGTAGAGAGATGGATGTTTGAAATGAAGGGAAGTGGAAAGTATGTGGAATAGCTAAAGTGACAGATAGAGAAATGGACGAAGGATATTAGATGAAAGTTAGAAGGGGATTGTAAGTATAAAAAATAAGGTGACAGATGCAGTAATGGATGTTTGAAAAGAAGAAAAGAGAGAGAAGTGGGATGTAAGTATAAAAAAATAGAGTGACAAATGGAGAAATGGATGATAGAATTGAAGAAAAGAGAGAAAGAAGTGGAATAGATGTAGAAAATCTAGGGTGACAAGTGGAGAAATGGATGATAGAAGAGAAGAAAGAAAGAAGTGGAAAGTATGTAGATATATATGATGGCAAGTGGAGAAATGGATGATGGAAAGAAGAGAAGGAAGAGAAAAGTGGAATGTAAGCGGATTAATGAAGTGATGAGTATAGAAAAATGGATGGTAGATATAAAGAGATGAAAGAAAGAAGTGGAATGTCTTGAAATATAGGGGGGCGAAAGAGAGAAGTGAAATGTAAGTATAAAATATAGTGACAAGTTTAAATAAGTTTTTTTTTCTATCATCCACATCTCCTCGTCACTCCATTTTCTCTACTTACATTCCACATCTCTCTCCCTTTTCTTCTTTTCCATCATCCACTTCTCTTGTCACCCCACTTTTTCAACTTATTAAATTCCAGTTCTCTCTTCCTTCTCCTTTTTTTCTCATCTTTTCTTCTTTTCTATCATCCATTTCTCCTCCTGTCACTCCAGTTTCTCTACACACATTCCACTTCATTCTATATCATTTTTTACTCCTGTCACTCTATTTTTCTACATACATTACACTCATCTTCCTTCTCTTTATTTCCAACATCCTTCTTTAGACTTCATACTAGTTCATCTTCAAACATTCCACTTCTTCCATCTTTCTCTTCTATTTCACCATCCATTTCTCCACTTGCCACTTCGGTTTTTCCACTTACATTTCACTTCTTTCTCTTTTGCTTTATCATCCATCTCTCTTCTGATTTTCTGGCCCTCCTCAATAACACCCTCTCTCCCTTCCTCTCCCCCAGCCCCTCACCCTTAAAATTCCACCCTCAGCCATCCCCATTCTCTCCCCTTCCCATAAACCTACACTCATCCATTCCCATATCCCACTGCCCTCCCCCACGAATGTCACCCTTATTCCCCCCCCCCCCCCCCCCCCCCCCTTTCTCTCTCTCTTTCACCTTCTACTCTATATCCAAGCCTCCCTTCTCCATTCCCCCATTCTCTCTAGCCCTTTTCTAACTACTGGTACTGGTACTAAATAAAGTCTATGTCTAACATCCCCAGCAGATTCCTCGACTCCACTTCACTTTCTCTCTTTTCACCCCCTCCAGTTCAAACTCTCACATTCAACTTACCTTCTTATCTTCACCCCTCATCTCTCCTGTTCTTCCATATCCCAGCCCACCATTCTAACTTTCCCTCTCCAAAAAAAACTCTAAATTCACACTCCCCTCCCATCCCTCCTCTTCTACTCTCTCTCCCCCTTCCTCTCCCCAGCCCCTCGACCTTAAATTCCCACCCTCATCCATATATAAATTCCTCCCCCACATCCAGCCCTCCTTCCCTACATTCTCTCCCCTTCCCTTTAATCCACACTCTCATCCATTCCCCATAGCCCCTCTCCCGTGAACATCACCCTAATCTTTCTCATTTCTCTTTCACCTTCTACTCCATATCCAAGCCTTCCATCTAATTAATCTCTATTTCCCCTTTCTCTCCAGCCCAAACATCATCCCCAACAGATCAAAACTCCCCTTCTCCCATCACCTCTATCCCAAACTGACCCTCAACTACTCCTCCCCACCCCCCCCCCCCCCCCCCCCCCCGCTCATGATTAACTAGTCGATCATCAAAAATGTTAATGTTGTGAATGTTATGAAAGAAATGTCAAGTAATATATCCACCACGTATAACTTCAACAGTTAATAATTCTTCGAGAAATTCAAAGTTAAAGTTTGCTAAATTTTATGGTAATATTAGCATCAGATTTCAAAACCACTTTCCATTCCCGGGGGGAGGGGGGTTCCATTGTGTTTGTCTCATGAATTATAATTAGTCTGAAAGATGTTGCTCAAGTCAAATGTTGTTGTTTACAGTAATACAGGCTTAATCAGTTAATAGGTCTTTAACAGATGGGTGTTTGTCTTGAGACAGTACAGTTAACTCTATTATCATTTTTACAAGCAATGCAATGTACACTAAGCTTTATAAGTTATTAACCATAACCAAAATTTCCACTATAAGACTTTAATAGTGCATGGATTTTCAATTAAATACATGGGTTTCTCCATTATCATAGTAAAAGATGACTTACATATTCTTTGTTTCCATGACTTGTCCAAGAATCAACAAGGGCAGTTTGGGTTATGGAAACTAAATCGTTCCTTGTCGTAGAGACTTGATTCCATAACTCAAACTGCCTTCGATAGTTCGAAATTTTCGTCGTTAAAGCTTCGCTGAGTAGATGTAGACAGCATAAACACATTTGGATGACATTTTAAAGGTGTTGTAGAGATAATTCAAGCAGAGAACCGACCGATATAAAGAAGATTGATTCCACAAACGTAGACATCTTGAAAATACGTAACGCCAAACTTCGTTACGTGTACGGCCGACGTCTCATTATGCAAACTCGTTCCCAGACTGCTATCGATCAAGGGCGGTTTGGGTTATGGAAACTAGCCTTTACCGAACATAATAGCTTCCGCCATGTTTGTTTAAATCGTGACGTTTTATGGACAGCTCTTGTCTCCCTACACGACAGAGAGAGTGCCGAGCTACCAAATCTTCATAATATACCTAATGAGTAAGTATTGACCTACAATAATTTCTTTTGAATTAGTTTGGAACCAACATTTTCCCTCTGATCTATTCTCAGGTGGTTTCGTTATGCTGCATACCGACAGTTTACGTGGTGGACACATGGCTATTTAGGCAAACAAATAAGAAGAGTTATTCCTGCATTCCTGGTTCTTCCTAGTAACCTTTGCTTTAAATCGTGGCTTTCATCAAAGCAAGAAGACAAGAAGTGCTTGGAGCAGAGATGGGGTTTTGAGGGAAGGTTTTCCTTGGGGCGACCTGTTAGATGTATCCATTGTTTACGTAATGCCCGTCGGTATTACATGGAAAGATATTCCGAATTCTTTCTTTTTCGAGTGACTGGAACACCCAAAGGCAACACAATGAGGCATAGTCGTTAATGTTATAATAATAACGAACTATCGTCTTTTTTCAACACTAATAATAATTTAAAACGTTCGTGCCAAAATCTGCTAAAATAACAAGTACGACGAACTGACGTCATCGGCTACGTCACTGCACCACAGGGTACCCAAACGAAAATTTTAATTTTCGCTTTATCGGGCTAGGAATTAATTTTACGTCAATTTCAGTTCAATTTTCGAAATCCTGACCCTTTTATTCACAAAATAAGCATTAATGTGTTTTCCACTGGAGAGTCCCTTTAAGAGAGGTTGACTGTAAACATCGAAGATTGAGCGGAAAATGGGGGTCTTCCAAACTTAACCAGCTATTTGCCAAAGATAAAGTATTGATAGCAGACAACAGCTGTGGGGTTGGGTTTTGCCTCACCCCTCAAGGTATGGTAAAAACGGGATTGGTATTTCCTATAGAGAGAGGGCCTGGGACGAGAGTAAAATAATTGCGAATTTATGCATTTTGTTAAAGTGCTACTTGGACGAAAATCGATCGAAGTTTAATTTAGCTGAAACTTCACTGAAATAATCTCAAAGAACCATACAATTACTAGTTAATGTGTTTTCTCAAAATTCCTATGGGAAGTATTACATTTTTATGAATCTTTAGAAGTGTCAGTGAGGTCATCTACTCAACCCTAACAATCAACACAGCTTCGCTCCATACATTTCTTTGTGTTTAGTTTCTTGAATTATTTTGTTTCTATGAAGCTAAAAGTTTGGGTGAAGGAGTTTTCTTACATTATTTGTGATTAGGACTGATTGTCTGACCAGTTGTCTTCGATGCAGAGCTGTTATCTGAACAAAACATTGAGATATTTTGACTTACAAAAATACAAAGAAATGTATGGAGCTGAATGTTGGGTTGAGTAGATGACGTCACTGACACCTCCAAAGATTCATAAAAATATTGTACTTCCCTCTGGAATATCGAAAAAAGAATTTAACTAGTTATTATTAGGCCCTTGAAGAATTATTCAACAGTTCGGTTCATTGCCAGATTTGGCAATATGTGTCACGTGACAAAATGGCGTCCTCTTGAGAAGAAAGGGCTCGCAGTTTTATCATTGATTGCTGCTATAAATACACAGCTATCCCACAATGCACTGCAGTCAAGCAATCTATTGTTATTCATATTACCGTATGTGTCTCTGTTTTGAACACACGCATTCTCAAGTCCGACATTTTAAAAAGTTTTCTTCGCGATCAAGGATTTACGTCAACCATCTTGAGAGTATTTTTACGATATATTGTAAGTTTTCTTAAGATTTGACCCGAATCGAAAAAAATCGGCCTGTAGAAATCGAAAATTTATGAGTTTCTGAATACAACTGTGAAAGTTTTGTTTGGGGGCACGTCGAATAACTTGGGGGCATCATCATGTAAACATTGAAGGTATGATCGCTGAACTCAAGGACGCCAATTAATGGAGACGCATGTGATGTGCGATACTTGGATAATTGTTGCCGAATATATGGGTCGTCATTTGGACGAAGAGACATCAAAAAAGCAAGCCAGCAAAGTTTTGTTCAGTGTTGTTTTGGAAGTTGACGTGGATGTCGAAACAGAGACATGTTCGATTGGACCGATCATGCATCACACGATTGTATTTGTCAAAGCGATGTACTTGGGATCAAACGAAAGCATGTTAGTGAAGTAAGTGACTGACACTGATAGCGCTGAAGAGACCCAGCTAGAATTGTTAATGTTGTTGTATCTAGCAGCATAGATAAGTTGACAAGAGAAGAAGTCACTTAGGTTTAGTAGATTACTGGAAAATGTAGAGAAATATCTCGTTTATTTAGAAGACATCGAAACAAGCGTGGCGATATGCCAAAGGATTTGACAAGCGAGTTGACGAGGACAACATATAAGGAAGGTACTGGCACAAGAGAGAAATCAGGAATAACCATAAAAGAAGAATAAAATGTATATTGTTGAGAAAAAACTAACTAAAAGCATCTTTCGAGCAGTAAAGTCATAAATATGATTGCGCGAGAGCTACCGCGCGGTGTTGATATGACAGATTGATACCAGGTACCGGAGGTTCCTGTTTATATGGCAACATGATATCCTTGGATTTGATTGGTTATATCAATGTTTACAAAACATTGCCAAATCTGGCAATGAACCGAACTGTTCAATGAAGTTTCAGCTAAATTAAATTTCGATCGATTTTCGTCCAAGTAGCACTTTAAGCAAGCCACAGCTGATTAAAATGAATTTTAAAAAAATTTAACAGCGTTTCGAACACCTATATAAGGGCTTCTAATTTGTGGGATCTTTGTTAGTTGTCTGTTTTATATCGCTGATAAAAACGTTTGGCAAATATAGTCTTTTTGTATAAATCATTGAAGCTGATTATAGTGTCTGAAGTTAAACCGATTTTAGGAATATCTGACCAACTAGACTGACTGAATTAGTGTCCATTCACAAGAAGGGGTATCTACCTTTCACATCTCGTTTTGTTAT
Organism: Actinostola sp. cb2023; assembly: GCA_033675265.1. Classification (NCBI taxonomy): domain Eukaryota; kingdom Metazoa; phylum Cnidaria; class Anthozoa; order Actiniaria; family Actinostolidae; genus Actinostola; species Actinostola sp. cb2023. The sequence goes on from JAUJYZ010000582.1 coordinate 130,241, forward strand.
TCACGTGAAGCAACTTTAGTTAATTATGCAAATTTGAGGAGAATAACAAGTAACAAGCAAGAGTTGGCGCACCTCACTAATTGATACATTTGAATAACTTTATTCGTCAAGTGTTGTTTCTGATTCGCAATAATAGTTACTACTAAAAGGAAAAACTAACTTCAGATATTATCGTACTGGAAAACTAAACACTTGATACGAAAGTTTTCGCTATTCCAGATCATACCCGGCAAAATGTTAGTTTAAAAAATGTATACTTTAACAACTGAAATGCCTCAAGATACTGATGTTATATCGCACAATTAAATGATCAAAGTGAACTGCTATGATACAAGCAGTTTTACAGCTTATTAGTTTCCTGCCGACGGCGGAATAAAAGCCCGAATAAAAGTTGCAATCTACACGAGTCAGACATACATTGTGTGCGTTTGTTTGTTATGTCGATACGGAGCTAGCGTGAGCGCTGTCAATCGGCCATTATAAAGGATTCCGAATCTTTATATATTGGCATGTGGTGTTCTTTTCAAGATTTGAGTGGCTCAGAATGTAGAGATCGCCGTCGGTATCAGAAAGTGTAAATCATGTAGTGCCTCTGGGCTCGTGTACCAGTCTACCAGAGATATAACGAGACATCTCAGTACTATTCAAGTGACATTTAAACACTGAGGTCGAATTGATTTTAGCCAGAGAGAGTATTTTCTCTAACAACTTGGAATGCTTGGCATCATTTACTATAATTTGTGCCAAGCATCGATGCAGTCTTAGTGGTGTCCTTGCCGCTGTTATTGTTGTTGATGGTGGTGATGTTCATGATGGTGGTAATGGTGTTTAATGATGATGACGATGATGCCTGGGTGGTACTAAGGGCGTATTCGGGTAGAGGTGTGCGACGGACGTCAAACCCACGACCGGGGGCCTCTCCCAGAAATGTTAACGTTGTTTCTGCAGCTGTTTTATTTGGTAAAACTGTAAGTCGCAACAATGATAACGCTGGTAGCCTCCTTTGCAGCAGCTCTTTGTGTTGGTCGCTTTCCGACACAAAGGTCGGACCGACACAAAGAGCGGTGTAATTGGGCGCGTCATTGCGAAAACCATCAGGCCAGACCGCAAACGGTACCCTATATCCCGACCGCCAAAGGTACCCTATATCCCGACCGCATCCCGACAGCAAAAGGTACCCTATATCCCGACCGCAAAAGGTACCCTATATCCCGACCGCAAAAGGTACGCTATATCCAGACAGCAAAAGGTACCCTATATCCCGACCGCCAAAGGTATACTATATCCCGATGGCAAAAGGTACGCTATATCCCGACAGCAAAAGATACCCTATATCCCGACATCCAAGGTATCCTATATCCCGACCGCAAAAGGTACGCTATATCCCGACAGCAAAAGGTACCCTATATCCCGACCGCAAAAGGGACCCTATACCCCGACAGCAAAAGGTACCTTATATCCCGACCGCAAAGGTACGCTATATCCCGAGAGCAAAAGATACCCTATATCCCGACCGCAAAAGGTACGGGAACTACCCTATATCCCGATCGCAAAAATGACCCTGTATCCCGACCGCAAAAGGGACCCTATATCCCGACCGCAAAAGGGACCCTATATCCCGACAGCAAAAGGTACCCTATATCCCGACCGCAAAAGGGACCTTATATCCCGACCGCAAAAGGGACCCTATATCCTGTCCGCAAACGGTACCCTATATCCCGATCGCAAAAGGTACCCTATATCCCGACCGCAAAGGGTACGCTATACCCCGATCGCAAAAGGTACCCTATATCCCGACCGCAAAAGGTACCCTATATCCCGACCGCAAAAGGGACCCTATATCCCGACCGCAAAAGGTACCCTATATCCCGACCGCAAAAGGTACCCTATATCCTGACCGCAAAAGGGACCCTATGTTCCCACCGCAAACGGTACCCTATATCACGACCGCAAAAGGTACCCTATATCCCGACCGCAAAAGGTACCCTATATCCCGATCGCAAAAGGGACCCTATGTTCCCACCGCAAACGGTACCCTATATCAAGACCGCAAAAGGTACCCTATATACCGACCGCAAAAGTTACCCTATATCCCGACCGCCAAAGGTATCCTATATCCCGACCGCCAAAGGTACCCTATATCCCGATGGCAAAAGGTACGCTATATCCCGACAGCAAGAGGTACCCTATATCCCGACCGCCAAAGGTACCCTATATCCCGACTGCAAAAGGTACGCTATATTCCGACAGCAAAAGGTACCCTATATCCCGACCGCAAAAGGTACGCTATATCCCGACAGCAAAAGGTACCCTATATCCCGACCGCAAAAGGGACCCTATATCCCGACCGCAAAAAGGACCCTATATCCCGACCGCAAAAGGGACCCTATATCCCGACAGCAAAAGGTACCCTATATCCCGATCGCAAAAGGGACCCTATATCCCGATCGCAAAAGGTAACCTATATCCCGACCGCAAAAGGGACCCTATATCCCGATCGCAAAAGGTACCCTATATCCCGACCGCAAAGGGTACGCTATACCCCAATCGCAAAAGGTACCCTATATCCCGACCGAAAAAGGTACCCTATATCCCGACCGCAAAAGGTACCCTATATCCCGTGCGCAAAAGATACCCTATATCCCGACCGCAAAAGGTACCCTATATCCCGACCGCATCCCGACAGCAAAAGGTACCCTATATCCCGACCGCAAAAGTTACCCTATATCCCAACCACAAAAGGGACCCTATATCCCGACAGCAAAAGGTACCCTATATCCCGACCGCAAAGGGTACGCTATACCCCGACCGCAAAAGGGACCCTATATCCCGACAGCAAAAGGTACCCTATATCCCGACCGCAAAGGGTACGCTATACCCCGACCGCAAAAGGTACCCTATATCCCGACAGCAAAAGGTACCCTATATCCCGACCGCAAAAGGTACGGGAACTACCCTATATCCCGACCGCAAAAGGTACCCTATATCCCGACCGCAAAGGGTACGCTATACCCCGATCGCAAAAGGTACCCTATATCCCGACCGCAAAAGGTACCCTATATCCCGACCGCAAAAGGTACCCTATATCCCGACCGCAAAAGTTACCCTATATCCCAACCGCAAAAGGGACCCTATATCCCGACAGCAAAAGGTACCCTATATCCCGACCGCAAAGGGTACGCTATACCCCGACCGCAAAAGGGACCTTATATCCCGACAGCAAAAGGTACCCTATATCCCGACCGCAAAGGGTACGCTATACCCCGACCGCAAAAGGTACCCTATATCCCGACCGCAAAAGATACCCTATATCCCGACCGCAAAAGGTAGCCTATATCCCGACCGCAAAAGGTACCCTATATCCCGACCGCATCCCGACAGCAAAAGGTACCCTATATCCCGACCGCAAAAGGTACCCTATATCCCGACCGCAAAAGGTACCCTATTGTCCCGACCGCAAAAGGTACCCTATATCCTGACCGCAAAATGTACGCTATATCCCGACCGCAAACGGTACCCTATATCCCGACCGCAAAAGGTACGCTATATCCCGACCGGAAACGGTACCCTATATCACGATCGCAAAAGGTACCCTATATCCCGACCGCAAAAGGTAATCAATTAGCCATTTTGGAAATGAGTAAAGGACTGGGAACGAGTTTTTATAATTAATCTAATTAAAAAATGAACACAAGAAAGAGCATATCAGAATTAGTAAGTTTCAGGAGTTTGATAGGGTTTGGACAAGTTGCAAACGAACTGTAGACATTCCAAAACTGCAAAGAAATGTATGGTTACAGCAGCCTCCTAATTCTGCTTTAAGCCCGGGTCAAACGCAAGTTGATGCAAGTTCATATGTTCTTTACCGATATTTTTTCTTAATTTGGGGCCTATTCTTTCTACTTTTTGAACGATCATCCGAACTATCGGACTAGCTAACTGTGGATTATTCGTTCGGCTGAATTGCCAAGACACTTTCAGTAACTTGCGTTCGCGTTTGCCGGTCAAACGGTGAAAAACTTGCAGCGACATGCACGGACTTGCGCTCGAATGTGAGCGTGTTCAACCCCCCCCCCCCCCAGGGGGGGGGGGGGGGGGGGAAGGGGGAAGGGGATGTACTTGACCCATGTTTGGGAATAGGGGTGCCGCTGAGGGTTTGAAAACCTGACCCTGTTTGGAACAAAAATAATCTAAAATACATACCCTGTCTAGGACAACACGTACCCTCTAGCTGTTTAGGACGAAGGACAAAATACACACAATTCTAACGCGTTTTCATTGACTGATGACCTGCTAAAGACCGGCAAATCTTGGATCTCAGATATATGGCTAAATACCGGATAAAACCATATTTAACGACGACAATCGTGCATTACCATACCCTGTTTAGGACAGACTCACATACAATATATAACCTGTTCAGGACAGAAAGGCCAAAAATCATACCCTGTCCAGCGGCACGTCCCCGTATAGCGTCGATGCAAGTCCCTTCAAGTTTAATAGCGGTTAAACGTCTACGCAAGTCAAAAATTGCATGAACTTGCAGCGACTTGCGTTTACGTTTAATTTGGCCGGGGCTTTAGGAGCTAGGCTATGGTTACAGGGGACACATATCGTGAAGCTAGGAACGCTAAAGAATCATAATATTTCAAGATATATTTTATCTAAAGAGTTACCATAGTAACGCTACGCGAACTGGAATCTTTGTATATTTACTGTACAAACGAACTAAGTCTTATGTCATCAGTGACCAATACAGGTTTACTCAGTCAACAAGCTGAACAAATACAGCTAACGTACTTCTCAGGAACTTAGCATTTCTAAAGAATAATTACTTGACCTAAGACCTTGCGCAGTAGAGTACAAACTGCGATGCCACGTATATGTTTACCAACTTAATCAGTTACAATATCTGAGTCTTCAAACTCATACAGTTTGATAACTATCGAAGTATATCCATATTTCAGTATTCTATTATTATCCAATTGTCAGATACTCTTACTAGCAATCAAAATAACATTGGGTAATCTCTTTATCAAACAGTAGAATCAAATCTAATCCTAAAGCAAATACGCCTAGATTATGCATTATTCTGACACGTGACCTATTAGCATATGTTGACATATTGTCATTGTAAATAGAGAATACACAGAGGTCACACTTCACTTGACAGTTGAACCGAGTTGAATCATTCCTTCAGCTCAGCTTCACCTAGAACACAACTGTTAACCGATGTAACTCAAGTCCCAGAGCTTCCAATAAAGACCAGTACCACAACCAACTCTCAACTGTTTCTCCTATCCTTACAATGGTAGAGAACCCGAGCAAGTCTACAGTCAGGTATAAACATTTATTAATGTTGAGTGAAGCAAAAATGACGTGTATCAGCTGCGATTCTTATGTTATCCATTGTCAAAATCTATAAAAATGTGCAAGTAATGTCTATCTTTAAATGTTGCCATTGTGTTTATATGTATCTTATCACAACGAATTCATCTTTTTGCTTTTGAGTTTATTGAACTATTTAAAGGTTTTTCTGACTTCAATCGATTTACAAATGAGCAGAGACTAGCGGCATTCCCGCTGGCCCTAACTGAGTCAGCTCGAACCTGGTTCTATACTCTTGATCATAAGTTCTCGACTTTTGCAGAACTGTGTAATTTGTTTAGAGAAAGATTTTTGTCAACAAGCGATGAATGGTTTTTAAGACAAGAGTTGACAAATAGAAAACAAAGTACAAACGAATCTGTGTTAGAATATAGCGGAGATATTTTGAAGCGTTGTCAAAGACTAGAGATTTCAAAGAAAGAGCAATTGCATAAGTTGATCCAGGGATTTTTGCCAGCAATACGAGAACATGTAATACTAACTCAACCTAAGACAATCGACGAAGCTATAACCATTGCTAAAATCAAATCATCTATGCAAACACAACACTCTGCCGCGGTAACTTCCAAAGATTTAGCCATGTTACAAGAGAATATGATTTCTGCATTTCAAAAAGTATCTACAGAGACTCGTTCTCCTAAAGTAACTGCTTTTGACCAAGAAATACGTCCAGAACAGATTCCAAAATTAGAAAACTTCATTAAAAGCCAGGTTCAGAACGAAATACAGCGCCTTAACTTAGTACCGAGACAACAGAATAGATTTTCAAACAGTCAAAGTGCTCAAACAGGAAACTGTAGAGTAAACTTTATGATTGATCGTTCCAGGACAAATTTAAACGGATACGGGGGACGATTGAACGGGAGAATTGTTCCCCTTCTGTGATAAATAACCAGAATAAAAGTAAAACCCGTTTATCGTTGAATCATTCTGACCAGAAAGCAACAAAATACAAAATTTCCAATGATCACAAACAAACTATGAAAACAAAAGACGTAAAATCAGTATTTCCAAACACAGCAAATATTCCTAAGGAAGCAGCTTTACGTACGAATAAGAACAATAGAATCGGTAAACACAGCCTTGATAAACCCAAAATAAGTGCTAAAAGTCATTATGAAAACTTTGTTGTGATTGACAAGTCGGAAATTGCTTCTTTTGTTACACCACCTGTGTCCACAAAGCAACCAACTGTGTTTGATCACCTTGAAGTTACTAGACTTTCATTTCCTACATTTAATGAAATAGATCTTCCGTCGACTACAATTACCACAACTTCATTTCCAGATATTTCCGCAACCAATATTAAGAAAATAAATTATCATAATTTGGATTCTCAGTTAGCAGAGAACAATACGCCTGGTATAATGACACGGCAAAGAAAGGATACCGCTCCTTACACAAATACTTTTGTTCATTCTGCAAAACTAATTACTAGTGACACACCAAGTTTAGATTGCTTAGAATCTTCGAAGATGAACAATCACGATTCTATCTTCTATAAGGTTTGTCCTATATTTAGTTTAACTACCATAGTATATTTTATTTTTCATTGCTGTTTCGGTTTAGCCATGAAAATCCCCGAGTTCACTAATCCGCGAGAAATGTATACTACAGTTTTTAATCTCTTTAAGACCATTGGTCACGATTTTAGTAGATACATGCGATTAGCTTTTCTTAAATTAGAAGATTACTTCTCGTTTTATGTGCAAGATAAGTTTAATGATCAACTATTAGCCAACAAACCAGATACCAGACCTACAGATTTAGGCAAAGATACTCAGAATGTATTTGATGGTTTGTATAGTACTCATTCAAACATGAAGTCCTTTGTACTTGATCACACAACTATGAAACACACAACTAAACAATTTTATAACGAACAAGATTTGCTTTTGAAAAATCCACTTGAGAATAATGATATTGAAGAAAAACGCATTCCCGCAGAAGAGGACGTTTATATTGATGATAATAAATAAGGTCATAGAAGATGACAAAAGTGCAATTAAGGATTTTTCAGTAACTTGTCCAGTTTATAATTTGTTTGTACGTAGACAAACATGGTCAGTGATGAACCACGTATATGACATATTTTTGTTTGTTTTACTGTTAATGAAAAGTTTGCTTTCTGACCATAACATTGATGAAACGACAACGAGAGAAGACAATGATATGCAGAACTGTGATGTTTTTCATTGTTCAAACTCAATTGTGAAAAGTTTAATTTTGATTTCTTCTGAAGATAACACGCTATATGACGATATAGATGTTACAAGTTCTTCACGCACATCAAATTTATCAAGCAAAATCACAGAATGTCTAAAGCATTACAAATATGTTATAGATCATAAGAATTCCTGTTTTCATTGGATAAAGAAGCTAATTACTAAGCGTTTATCAAATTGGATAACTGATCAACATGCTATATCTAGAGATACCGTTAACGCGATTAACACTTTTGATATACCATTACGCTCTGATTCAGAACCAGTTATCTCAATGAATTTGCGATTTCCGTTCGACCCAGGAATAGAATTATAACTTTTAAAACGCAATAAATTCAGTAACTACATATCAACAAAGACCACGTTATTGTATGTTTGTCACGTAATACTCAGACTTTGTGTGACCATGTCAAGTTTTAGTAGTTATTTCGTTTATAGTTAGAAGCGCGTGCCAAACATAGATTACGTGAGTTCCTGTCAGTAGACGTAACACTAGGCGTGACACGAACGTGCTACACGCGATGTGGATAAGATAATCCTGTTATCACAAAGATGGCATAAATGCGTGTCAAGAACCTTCGTTCTTACGCATTTTTCCCTTACGTGATTCCTACTACGTGAATTGCTAAGCCAGGGCGTATAATTGCGTGTTTCCGTTGTTTACCAAGTTATTTAGCATTCTTTAGCGTACATAGCTTTTCCAAAGCATATTTAAGAAGTGAGCTTTCATAGCTAAATCAGTCCAGTTTGAAGCGAGACAAGATCAAGTCAAGTGAAGGCAATAATCAACGAAATCTCTTTAGACTAGCACCTCAAGTGTTAATTGGTATGTAACAGATTACTTTTAGATTCAGTAATATTGACTTCGTATTGTCGCCGCTAGTATTCTATTCAGTTTAAACTATGTAAATCGCTTGTATGTGATCGCTATTGAAGACTGTGATACGTGTAGTATTAGTTATTGTTTAGTACAAAGATTGATTCTAATTATGCTTTTCAACATTGTATATTTCAGCGTATTACTTTCGCCCTTAGTTTACCCTTAGTTTATACCATTGGTTTACCCTGAGTTAACTTTTGTCAATAAAGCAGTTGTTAAATTACTTTGCTTCACTCGTCTTACAATCGTAAAAAGATCACTTGGTCACATTTTTGGCGTCGCGAGCAGGATTGTAAGATTGTGTTAAGTAGTGTAATAAAATAATTGTTGAGGGCGAAAGTAAAACAAAGATGTCTCTGTCTGCTGATGATGCAAAGACCCTACAAGAGAAGATCGAACTGTTGCTGAAAGAACAGGAGGTAGCGAAGAAGGCCCTTGAAGACCTACAGAATCCATCACGTTCAAGTGGAGTCAAGCGTCAGTTTGTTGTCGTTCCACGAGAAAGAAAGATAAAAACATTCTCTGGAAGACCGAAGGATGGCTCTAGTGAACAGACGATTGAGGAATTCATTGAGGAAGTCAAGACAATAATCGGAGCAAGGGACATGAGCAAGGCTGAGCAGCTTGACTTCATCACCTCACATCTAGAAGGAGCTGCGAAAGAAGAGTTGAAAGTCTACCCAGAGGAGGATAGGAGAGATCCCAAGAAAGTGTTCGAAATCCTTGGCGATGCTTTCGGCGAAAAACGCTCGAAGCCGCAACTCTTGAAGGCATTTTACGATCGAAGACAGAAGGACGGAGAGAGTCTAAGAGAATTTTCACACGCTTTAAGTGAACTGTGGACTCGTGTTGTGAAAAAGGACGCGAAGTGTTCGGCGGACTCGGACACCATGCTACGTGATCAATTTGCGGACAACGTGCGTGACGCTTTACTGCGGAAGGAACTTAAACGCAGTATAAGAGTGCGACCTGGTATTTCTTTTCTGGACATTCGAGAAGAAGGAATAAGCTGGTCTGAGGAAGAAGAAAAGTCGCCTCACGCAACCCAGCGTTTCAGAAATACCACAAGTACTTCGGAGGTCAAGGCTGAAAGTTGTATACTTCAAGGGAAAGACCCGCAGGATTCAATATTGCGTGACCTTGCCAAAATGTTGCAACAACAGCAGGAGGCTATAAAAGAGTTAACTGCTGCTGTGGCTCGACTGAAGTCGTCACCTGAGAGAAAACCGCAGGGACAACTGTGTTACAAATGTCGGAAACCTGGACATTTTGCTCGTAATTGCACGCAGAAAGAGCCGGATACGCAAGGTGATGGTCGTAAAGATACAAAGAAATATGCGAGTGCTAGTGAGCAAGCAACTAATCAGGAACCCAAGCCACCGTCAAACTAGCACCCCCTGTCGCTATGAGTCAAGCGTCAGGAGGGGGCAGTTCTGGCTCATCGATTGTTACTTCTCCCAAAGACATCTACGAGAGAGCTGTAGGAAAATGTCCTGTCGTAGTCGTTGAGATGGGTGGAGTGCAAGTCAATTGTCTACTAGATTCGGGTTCTGAAGTGTCAACCATTACGGAGAGAGTTTCTTAAAAAACATTTTCAAGGAAAAGATCTTCTGTGCACCAGCGGCTGGCTAACGCTTACTGCTGCTAACGGGTTGGACATACCCTATGTGGGTTACTTTGAACTCGATGTGTGTGCTCTAGGCATTAATGTTGCCCAAAGGGGTATACTCGTCGTAAAGGATCCTGAAGGCAAAGACGCAAGACAAAGGAAACAAGTTGTGCCAGGGCTTGTTGGCATGAATATCATATCTAAACTAAAGGACATGATTACGGACACTGATTATAAGGACAATCTAAGTGAGGAGTGGAAAAGTGTTCTACAACTGGATATTTGTGAATCATCTACGTCAGTAATAGGATTCGCCAAAGTTGCAGGTAAAAATAAAGTCAGGATTCCTGCTGAATCAGTTTCAGTCATTCAAGCAACAGGCTTGAATGGCGGGAAAATGGATTACACCGCCTTAGTGGAACCTGTAAGCTGGTCATTACCAGGAGACATTGTTGTTGTCAATACTGTAACGACAGTAATTGGAGGACGCATGTACATCAGAGTGGCAAATCTTGGAAGGGAGGATGTGTTCCTAAACCCTCGGACAAGGATTGGAGTCGTCCACTCAGTTGAGAATTGTGTAGTCCCCAGTGATAAAGTTGACTTCAAAAGGGTGTCGGTTAACGAGGAAATGGTCTGCTTAAAGGAATTGGAGTCTGATGAGAAGACTGATGTGTCTTCGGACTTTGCGTGTCCTGTTGATCTATCAAACATTGACTGTACTAACGAGCAGCGACTAAAACTTTATGACCTGCTACGTAAGCACGCTGATTTGTTTGCAAAGGAGGATGAGGATCTTGGATATACTGAAACAGTAAAACACAAGATACGAACGGTGGATGATGAACCAGTATGTCAACCATATCGTAGGATTCCGCCCAATCAGTACCAGGAAGTGAGAGAACACATAAAGAAGTTGCTGGACCGGAACATCATAAGGTAAAGTTATAGCCCTTTTGCGTCACCTATCGTATTAGTACGAAAGAAAAATGGTTCACTCAGACTCTGTGTGGATTACAGAAAACTTAACGAAAAAACTGTTAAGGACGCATTTCCGTTGCCGCGTATTGAAGAGAGTATTACGTCGATAACTGACGCTAAGTGGTTCTCAACTTTAGACTTGGCTAGTGGCTTTAATCAAGTTGCCATGGATACAGAGGACAGGCCAAAAACTGCTTTCTCTTGCCCGTTTGGATTATTTGAATACAACCGCATGCCGTTTGGTCTAAAAAATGCTCCATCGACGTTTTCCAGATTAATGCAACGTTGTCTTAGTGACATGGTCTATGTGTTGCTTCTTGTGTATCTGGACGACATCGTAGTGTACTCCGGTACGTTTGAAGAACATCTCGAGAGACTTGAAAAACTTTTCAACCGGCTAAGAGAACATGGACTTACATTACAACCCGATAAGTGCCACTTTCTTAAGCGTGAAGTAACGTATGTCGGACATTTGTTGTCAGCTGAAGGCATCACTACAGACCCGGAAAAGACTGCAGCAGTAAGGGAGTGGAAGACACCAACCACTGTAAAGGAGCTAAGATCGTTTCTTGGATTTGTGGGGTATTACAGGAGATTCTGCAAGAACTTTGCTGCCATAGCAGGACCATTGCACGAACTTGTAAACACCTGCTTGAAAGAATTGAAGGAACATCGAAAGCTCAAGATCCCCTTCACACAACGTTGGAACTCGAACTGTCAGAAAGCCTTTGATACGTTGAAGGAAAAGTTGACATCGCCGCCTGTGCTTGGTTACGTGGATTTCTCTAAGCCATTCGTCGTTGAAACAGACGCGAGTAACGAAGGTTTAGGTGCTGTGTTATCACAAGACCAAGATGGTCAGCGCAGAGTTATCGCCTATGCAAGCAGACGTTTGGCCAGTACAGAGAGGAATCCAACTAACTATAGTTCAATGAAGCTTGAGCTATTGGCGTTAAAGTGGGCAGTCACTGAGAAATTCAGATCGTACCTCCTTGGTTCAAAATTTGTGGTGTACACGGATAACAACCCGCTCAAGTACCTCAACACGGCAAAGTTAGGAGCATTGGAGCAACGATGGGCTGCACAGCTAGCATTGTTTGACTTCACTATAACGTTCCGAAGTGGCAAGAATAATGCAAATGCTGACGGACTCTCGCGAAACCCAGTAGGAAAGGAACCAGTTGTGAATGAAGAAGACGGTTATACAGCCATAGAGAGTATACTAGCACAACCGACTACTACAATACCTGTTGAGCTGCGGTATGCCTGTGTGAATTCTCAATCACAGGAAGCCCAGAACAATAGAATAGACACTCATAGAGACATTGGACTTGATAGACAAGTCACACATGAGAAAGAGAAAGAGAGTGGTGTACCTGCTACTACAGCGTTTCCTTCGCACTCTAAAGCTGAACTTACTGAGATGCAGAACAGTGATGCAACAATAAGCCAATTCCTGAAATACTGGAAAGAGGGAAGAAAACCAAACTTCCGTGAGCGAAGGGGTATGCCTAGCAAATCCATATCCATGCTACGCCAGTGGGATAGGATGCAACTGGAGGCTGGAGTGCTGTACAGAGTCGTACAAGATCCAAACCATGGACAACTCAGACAGCTTGTTGTACCCACTGTGTTGAGAGACAACGTCATGCAGAGTTTACATGATCAGATGGGACACCAAGGAGTTGAAAGGACATCTCAGCTGCTGCGCAGAAGGTGTTACTGGCCTGGACTACACAGTGATGTAGATGTTTGGATAAAGAAATGTGAGCGTTGCACGTTATCCAAAATGCCACTGCCACGCATCAGACCACCAATGGGAAACCTCTTGGCAACAAAACCATTGGAAGTTCTGGCTGTAGATTTCACTCTCCTGGAACCAGCGAGTGATGGACGAGAAAATGTGCTCGTAATGACTGACGTATTCACCAAGTTCACCTTAGCTATACCGACAAGGGATCAGAAGGCTAACACAACAGCTAAACTGATACTCAAGGAATGGTTTATGCGATATGGCGTACCTAACCGCATCCATTCTGACCAAGGACGTAACTTTGAGAGTGAGGTAATCATGGAGCTGTGTGGATTGTACGGAATAAAGAAGTCGCGAACAACACCATACCACCCGCAAGGTAATGCACAATGCGAGAGATTTAATCGCACGATGCATGACCTTCTGAGATCTCTTCCGCCTCACAAGAAGAGAAAATGGACGGAGCATTTACCGGAGCTGCTGTACGCATATAATGCAACGCCCCATTCATCAACCGGATACTCGCCATACTACCTGATGTTCTGCAGAGAACCTCGACTACCTGTCGATCTGTTGTTAGGAGCAGAAGAGGATATTGAAGATGAGATCCAGAATGACTGGCTGGCTACACACATGTCCCGCCTGAGAGACGCTTACCTCAAGGCAGGAGACCATCTCGAACAAGCTGCAGAAAGGCGCAAGAAGGCTAGTGACCAGACAGCATTCGATGACCCACTAGAGATTGGTCAACTCGTGTATCTCAGAAACAAAGTGAAAGGAAGAAACAAGATTCAAGATTCATGGAGCCCTACCCTATATAGAGTCATAGGAGTTCCAGACAAAGATGGCGCCGCATATATACAGTTCAGTTATATAAGGGAGACGCGGAGCCACGAAAAGTAAGCCGTTCCTTTATGCGCAAATGTCCACTCATTAAACCACAGGACTTTGCAAGAAGACGAACACAGACACACACTAGTGCACTGACTGAAGAGAGTGACAGCGAAGATGAAGATGAAGTCGCTATTGTTATTAGAACAAGTAATGCGCCAGACGCGCATCCAGTACTACAGACAACAGACGTAGAAGATACACCAGATATTACGGATATTGTTACGGACGGTCAGGCAGAAAAGACAACGGACAGAAAACTGCGAAGGACTACCAGGACTACTGCTGGAAAATCAGGATCAAGATACGGATTTACCCAGTCTGTCCTTGTTGCGTCCACAACAGCATATTTTGAAAAGGACTTGACCATTTATTTTATTTTGCTATGTTGGTTTTTGGCTCACACATTCTTTTAGTCTAAGTGAAAAATTTGGTTATATGTCGAGGACGACAATATCAAAAAAGTAGGGGAGGGTGTGACCATGTCAAGTTTTAGTAGTTATTTCGTTTATAGTTAGAAGCGCGTGCCAAACATAGATTACGTGAGTTCCTGTCAGTAGACGTAACACTAGGCGTGACACGAACGTGCTACACGCGATGTGGATAAGATAATCCTGTTATCACAAAGATGGCATAAATGCGTGTCAAGAACCTTCGTTCTTACGCATTTTTCCCTTACGTGATTCCTACTACGTGAATTGCTAAGCCAGGGCGTATAATTGCGTGTTTCCGTTGTTTACCAAGTTATTTAGCATTCTTTAGCGTACATAGCTTTTCCAAAGCATATTTAAGAAGTGAGCTTTCATAGCTAAATCAGTCCAGTTTGAAGCGAGACAAGATCAAGTCAAGTGAAGGCAATAATCAACGAAATCTCTTTAGACTAGCACCTCAAGTGTTAATTGGTATGTAACAGATTACTTTTAGATTCAGTAATATTGACTTCGTATTGTCGCCGCTAGTATTCTATTCAGTTTAAACTATGTAAATCGCTTGTATGTGATCGCTATTGAAGACTGTGATACGTGTAGTATTAGTTATTGTTTAGTACAAAGATTGATTCTAATTATGCTTTTCAACATTGTATATTTCAGCGTATTACTTTCGCCCTTAGTTTACCCTTAGTTTATACCATTGGTTTACCCTGAGTTAACTTTTGTCAATAAAGCAGTTGTTAAATTACTTTGCTTCACTCGTCTTACAATCGTAAAAAGATCACTTGGTCACATTTGTATTGACACAAAAACCTCTTCTTGTACATTTTTGTTGTGTACAATGTACCATTGAATGTTTTCAAAAGCTGATACATTGACTTCATGCTTCTATTCAACATGACGCATTTGTTTGTCCCGAGACTATAGCTCAACGATCCCCGACAAGAAAGTTCTTGGATTCAGTTAACAAACTCATCCTCAAGATCAAGATTCCAGATTCCAGATAATGATATTCTACATATCACAGAACATTGCCCAGATTATGGTAAATTGCCTCCATATCTAGACAGCGATAACCGACAACGATGTCCAACAACAAAGACAACGAAAACTAAAAGTCAAGCTGCAAGAATTTTCCAAGACATTTTGCAAGCCTGAAGAATTTCCAAGCATCGAAGCCACACAACGATGTACAGACCAGATTCATTCAAAACGAACTTTGACAATAGTCAATTTAGACAGCTGTAGGCAGCTTAGACAGCTTATTTATTCATATTTATTCTTGTACACTTCTAAGAATGGCTCTAACGTTTATTCAATCTTTCAGATTTCTTTTGGCTTTAACGTTAAGAAGTTCTCAGAGGTATTTTCACAATTATTATCAGGTATAATTTTTCAGTATTGTAAACTTCTTACAATATTACGGTGTAGGGATTTCTATATTCAACTTTCAATTTTCGATATTTTCAACATTTTTGGTGCAGGGAATACACTATTTACTTTCAATTCCAAAAAAATTAGCATAAAAATTAGCATGTCATCGTTTTAGCATTGAAAACAGAGTACTGTCGATCTTTTTTGTTATATATCCCAACTCTTGTCTCGCAGAGCTCGAATGTGACATGGGGGATGTATCGTGAAGCTAGGAACGCTAAAGAATCATCATATTTCAAGATATATTTTATCTAAAGAGTTACCATAGTAACGCTACGCGAACTAGAATCTTTGTATATTTACTGTACAAACGAACTAAGTCTTATGTCATCAGTGACCAATATAGGTTTACTCAGTCAACAAGCTGAACAAATACAGCTAACGTACTTCTCAGGAACTTAGCATTTCTAAAGAATAATTACTTGACCTAAGACCTTGCGCAGTAGAGTACAAACTGCGATGCCACGTATATGTTTACCAACTTAATAATATAGATGCAAAAATTACTTGATGCTGATTGGCTGAGAGCAGTGCAGTTCAAGTGTAACACCAGTGCAAAAATCTGTAATTCCAGTGTAAAAATCTGTAATTCCAGTGCAAATTACAAAATTTTATGGATCCTGATTGGCTAAAATACAATGGAAAATGATATTAGCCAATCACATTGCAGTAAATCACCTCACATTGCAGTGGTTTCCATGGCAACAGAAAATTCACAGAAAATCAAGAAATTCAAGATGGCGGACCTTTGTCGATAAAGGGTTCAAAAACGCTGCCAAACTCGCTGAAAATCCATTTTATACAGTACAAAAGGCAGAAAGAATGCGAAAGAAGGACTCGCTGCCTGTTATTCTGGAGTTAGCAAGCACCAAAAACAACATTTTCACCATTTTATAGACTCGACATGAAAGTTGACGGGGGAGCCTTGACTAGAAGGAAAACTACGTGATAAATAAAGAACTTTGTTGGCTCTTGTAAGCAAAAGGTACTTCAAACTTCTACAAATTAATGAGTATTCAACTTTGGTTTGAGTGGTCAGGAAAGTAATCAAGAATATCCAGTGATTTACAGTAAGTTTAGTCGAATTTCTCTCTCTGACTCTGAGTGCGTGAATGAATTCAGTCAATTAAAACTCAAGATCAAACTTTTGCACGAGCTTTCGGGAATAGAAAATCAGAGTTATGTACTCGTTTCAACTTTCTAAAAACGATGAACAGCCTTTGTACTTATTACTGTTTGTTGCTATAATCAGTATGTAGTGATTGTTGTGTTTGTAGTGTCGATTAATTTATTAATAATTAATGTCAAATAAACGAGTACTTCGCTACGTGCATGCTTGTCAACATGTGTCTTTTGCTGTCTAATTTTCGCTAAATTTTTGCATCTATATTATTAATAAGTAATCATACGATTTCTCGTTCAATTTGAATTAATTTACACTCGTGTGTTTTTCAAAGAGCTCAAATTGCACTCGCCCTACGGGCTCGTGCAATTTTGATACTCTTTGAAAAACACACTCGTGCAAATTAATTCCAAATTGAACTCGAAACCGTATGATTACCTATACTAATCAGTTACAAGATCTGAGTCTTCAAACTCGTACAGTTTGATAACTATCGAAGTATATCCATATTTCAGCATTCTATTATTATCCAATTGTCAGATACTCTTACTAGCAATCAAAATAACATTGGGTAATCTCTTTATCGAACAGTAGAATCAAATCTAATCCTAAAGCAAATACGCCTAGATTATGCATTATTCTGACACGTGACCTATTAGCATATGTTGACATATTGTCATTATAAATAGAGAATACACAGAGGTCACACTTCACTTGACAGTTGAACCGAGTTGAATCATTCCTTCAGCTCAGCTTCACCTAGAACACAACTGTTAACCGATGTAACTCAAGTCCCAGAGCTTCCAATAAAGACCAGTACCACAACCAACTCTCTACTGTTTAAGCTATCCTTACACACATACATTTCTTTGTAAATTTCGAGATGTTTGGAAAGCTGTTATTCGTTTAATATCCAACTAAACCTATCGAAACTTTGTAAACTTACTAATGCTGACATGCTCTTTCTTGTGATTGGGTTCATTTCTTACTTAGATTAATTCTAAATACTCGCTCCCAGTCCTTTACTCGTTTCCAAAGTGACTAATTTTGACGCACAATTTCTTCAAAAACAATAATGTTCAATCTCCTTTATCCTCCTCAATAATAAACCAAGCATCACAACTGTCTTGTTGTATTGTTATTATTTGCTCAAATGTCAACTTTCCTTTATTTCCAGAATAAAATGTAAAAACAATATTTTTTGTGTGTGTGATTTTCAGAGAATTTGACTGGATTTTTCAAACTTTATATGACATTACCCAGGAAAAACTTGATTTCACAAGCTTTCTTATACTTCGAACTCTATAAATACTAAGAATCATGTCCGCTGGATGATCAGACGTTTCGCCAAAACTTACTCTTCAAATACAATATTTTCATATTAAAACGAACAATGTAAACTTAAAGGGGCACTGTCACGACGCGCGCATTCGTCAATTTTAATGATATGCTGAGATTTTTAATGATATGCAGAGGTCAACGAACTCGTTTGTTTACGAAGAGAAATGCGCTAGCAAATTTCAATGTTGTGTTTTGAAAGTGTTTTACCGTCAAGCTTTCGCAGAGTGCTTCCAAGTTATTCAGTATATACAACCTTTACAGCGCGTGACCTAAATATTTCATGAAATAAGTACTTATTATAGCGACTTCTGGTGAAGGAACGGCGATAAATAGCAGACAATCCAAGGTGACAACTCAGGTCTCAGATAAAGTTATTCACATTTCACATCGCTAAAAACCAAGTCCGTATTACTTCTTTGCTTCAAAAAAGACTAACGAAGATGTACATGTCACTACTGTATAAGGTACTCGTGTTTTCTTAAATTGTAAGAGTACAATTAAAAGAGTGCAAAAAGAACTGCACAATATAATTCCCGTGTGAAAAGTATAATCACTGAGTTCTCTTTGTCGTTGTGTCACTACTTCCAAACCTCGCAGAAATAAAAACTCATACAATGTGACAGTTGATTGCAATAGCTTCAGTTCATATGAACTCGAAGGAATACATTGATATGATGTATACAACTGAGTTCTTTTTGAGAACATAATAATTCGAGTGAATAAGTCAATGAACGCGTTGTCAAACATTGTTGTTGTCGTTCGGAATACTTTCCTACCTCCTTTGGTACTCCAGAGCTGTTAAAGAGAAGTACAGCGAACTCAGAATCTGTAGTATAACCGTATTCTATCTTCCCAGTAAACCAAAACTTATAAACCTGTCGCCTGAATACATTCGTTGTCAACCACTACATCCCAGCAGCCGCCTTGAGAAGCCATCGTCATCGCTCTCGCCGATTAAATAAAAAGCGTATAAAATTGGACTTCAAACCAAAAATAACTACCTACAAATACGAAACAACAATCAATCTAAGTACTGAATAAGTATCATCTTCTAGAGTGCAAGGATTACAATGATATAATTCGATATATTAACACACTGAATTTGAATTTTCCTCGGGTCTCTTGATAGCGTTGGTCAACGATTTCAAGATTGAAGCCAAGATTCGCGCATGCGTGTGTCGTGACAGTGCCCCTTTAAGAATTATTGCTCAGTCACGGACATCAGATAGAAATACACAGTTGCAAGTCCAAGTTATATTCTCTTGGATAAGCCTGAAGCAGTTTAAAAAAACACACTCGGGAAGCGACTCATGATACTAATTACTCGGCGTGGACTGCCTGTGGCAGACGCCGAGTCTTAAAAATGGGCTTTTTGGGGGTCAGAGTTTCCAGTCCATCCCGGCCACAGGAAGCCCAGGAAGAGCGAGAGAAGCAGGTCATTTTTCTGGTCCGTTTATAGTGGAGTAAACGACCTGAAAGCAGGTCAGGACACTGATAGATTGCCATTCTATTACATATCAAAAGCTCTTGATTGAGCGAATCGAGAAAGTATTTTATTTTTGGCTGAAACAAAGTGATCGATTACAGCCGGCTTGTTGCCTTGCCTACGGAGTGAGCACTCGAAATATATCGATCCCAAAACACACTAAATAGACCACTTATCCTAAATTAAACCGCCTCACAGCACTCAAACAACTACTAATCTTTATTTCTTGAGTAGAATTAGGAGTTCGATATTCTTAAAACCCATTCCTGAAGCGAACAACGAACTATAGAATACGGTTGAGCGTACCAAACGCTTACAGAATATTATAGAGATTTAGCAAACACGACGCGACGAGAGAACGCGACGTGAGATGACGAATATATCATATTTGATCATTGCGTGACTACCGTGACAACGTCGCGACGTCAAGTTCACGACGCCATTTCACTTGTTTTCACGTCCTCTTCATGACGTTGAGGACGCCAACGGTCGTTTTCACAGTTATTCATCAGCGCGCGCGCCGTCCTCTTTCACGTCGCGTCGTGTTTGCTAAATCTCTCTATTATAACCACAGGAAGCCCAAAACATCGGTTTAGACAAAGAGTTCCAACTGATCATCCCACACGCCGAGTAAACGCTCAATGAGCGTCTGGTTGTTGAGAAATCGTCTATAAAGTACTTTAGGAGCATATGACCAAATCATGTATAATACTGATACACAAACATAGTTATTCCGTTTTTCATTTTAATATTTACTATTTCACATACAACGTTTCTAAAAACAGGTGTAAATAAAATATCACAGGCATTTGGCAAAGGTAACGACAGTGAAACGTCACTGATACAACTGAATAAAATTGAAAATTAGAAAACATAAATAAAACGTCATAGATGATATAGAGTGCAAACCACATGTCCGTGAAATAGTACTATTACTAAATAGTACTAAATAGTGTTATCTCTATTGTTTTCTATTGTTTTATCAGAGCTATTTAGTACTAATTACTGTTTCGCGGACATATGGTTTGCACTCTATTCATTACAGTACAGTCACCATAACCTCTAAATATCTTCAAACCGAATGTTGTTTTCGAGCTCATTGTTAGGAATTGCATTTGTCCTTTTTTCGTGCCGAAACTTAAAAAAAAAAAAATTACAAAACAATGTGATAAACTATGTTTATATGTTACGATCATAAAAGGTGTTAATAACCATGAACTTTGCTTACAGATTGCCACAGATTTACCGCCAAATTGTGCCGCTATTTCCAAAAGCAACACAAGTGCAGTGTACCGTATCAGACCGAGTCCCTCTCGTTTATGTTACGTCTATTGTGACATGATAACTAGTGGTGGAGGATG